>CAWUHX010000015.1:0-144702 GCA_963922205.1 Romanomermis culicivorax | reverse complement strand
GAAAAATATCCATTTTGTTGAGTTTTGGATTTCGTTGCTAAAATATATTCCACCTGGGCTCGGTTACATGTAAGGAGTTAAATCGACGTAAAATTTAGTGACCTTCATTTTGTATGAGTTTCCTCAACTGAAACAAGCAAAAGCCAAATCTTGATTGCTACCATGGATCAAAAGATGTCTTTAATCGCCTAATTAACATGTTTTTAGGACACAAAAGCCAAACTGAAGTTACAGTGTAACTTTACCAGTTCGTCTTCTAAGTTCTGTAATAGAAACCGGCAACGACCAATGTCGCGAAGCTGCTCTTTAATTTTCGTACCGTCCGGCAATTCTAAAGCGTCGATAATTTCGCTCTCGCCCATTGTCATTAGCGCCGTCGTGACATTATCGCTTCGCAAATGTCGCAAAAATTGTTTATCGCAAAAATAGTCACCCGCTCCGAAAGTTTCCGAACGTTGGACGCGTATATAGCCCACACCGCTTCCGGCCGCGCTGTAGCCGACCCTGTAGAAAGTTGTGGGGCTAAACACCAGCGCAATCAAAACTAAAGAGAGTACACCATAAACGCAATATGTAGCTAGCGTAATGCACATTTGTATAATTTGATTTAAAACGAACCAACTTTTCAAATTTTGTTGTTTCAATGCGAATTTTGATGTAAACTCACTGCCTGTAACCAAACAAATTGTAGAATACGCAAGTCCAAGAAAGCTAGATAAAACATTTGTATTTCAAGTTTGTCTAAAATCAATATCCGTTTTTTTCAGAATTTTTTTTTGAGTAGTAGGCGAAAATGAAAGATTTTGAGGTTTACTTCACACTGAGTGAAAATTTTACAGCACAAGCCGGAAACGGGACGTTACGGCGCCGGAAATTTTGGTGCCAGCTGACTTTTTTGATGGCATGCCATTTCGGCACCAGATTTTTTCCGATTGTGATTTCACACAAAATTACAGTAGTCGGAATGAGTTTGGAGAAATAATAAACGGCTTGCATTAAGTTAGTAATGTACTGGCTATTCAGATGTTCGGCGATATAGGCATTGGCTTAAAATTCAGCTTCAGCTCCGCTGAATTTTAAGACACGATTTCTGAGACGTTACCTAACACTATGATAAGTTGCAAATTAATCAAAAATGTGACATATCGGGTAGTTTCATGCGCTGAGTTTCACGGTGTCATTGGTTTTGCTTAAAAAAGAAAATTCACGCGACTACAGTATGCCAAAGTTTGAAAATTGATTTTTTAGTATTTTTCAGTGGCTTTGCTAGTTAAGCGACATTTCCTGATTGGAGTGATCTTATTCGATAAATGAATATTTATTTTACACAGGAAAAAATAGGTTGTCTTTTGGTGCAACATTTACTGTAAATTATTGCATATTACACTTTTTAAGACTTTAAAGTGTCAAAAATGAACCCTAAAAATTAGAAAAAATTTGTATATAGACACTTCCGAGCACCTTCTCATCGGATCCCGCAAAATTTTATTTTCTTATTTTATAGCTCATGCCTTCTTACTGTACTGGTAAAATTTTCATCAAAATTTTTGTATCGTTTGAAGAACTGCACAGCTCTGAAGAAGGCGCACTCATGGAAATCACTCAGTAGTCAGTGAATTTTCCAGGTGGCCCTTGTTTACCACATGCGATACGTCTACTATCTGTACTATGGAATTATCAAATAAATAACAGACTACAGTTTGATGTACTGATTTTTTCACAAAGGAACATTTTACACTCTGCAAAAATGTTTAAACTGTCGAAAATGAGAAGTAAGAAAAAGAAAAATCTTGTTTATGGGCACTCTGGAACACCATCAACGATGATGCGGAGGAATTTTATCTTTTTATTCTTTAGTTTATACATTCCCACAGTAGCTGCGAAAGTTACATCATCATCATCGCGCACCGTTTTGGCAGAGAGATTTGCATACAGTGCACTGTCATTCAAATGTTTTTTTGAATCTGGATAAATGTCCAATCAATAAAGTTCTAGGAACACAGGATGCGTCTTTACCCAATACATTATAAGAAAAAATATGGCTCGAAGTCCTGATAAATTTTCATTGATCTAGGTTTGATGGTTTCTAAACGAAGTGCTTTAAATGAAAACTCGAAAACTTCGTAAATATTTATTTAATTTCAGAAGTCGAGTGATTGTTTGAAATCCATTTACGGAAAGCGACAAGAGTTATTCGAATACTCTGCTTTATTGGGAAGGCACTTCAATCTACTATTATTTGCTCTATTTTCGTCTGGCTAACGTCACGTGGTGTGAAACAGGGTGTCTTTAACTGTAGAGCACTTTCGCACAGCTTATAACTTAGGCCGGAGTCAGACAGCCGAGAATTATTTTGTAACATTAAACTTGCAGCTTCGATTTTTTCCAGTCAAATTAGAGAGAAATTTTTGTTGCATCTCTTCTGAGCCATCCTGTTGCGCAACCATTGTAAATTGATCAATAAAAATTTTACCAATGGTTCGACTCACATTTCTTCTTTTTATTAGTCTAATCTTAACCTTTTCAAGGTTTCTTGCATTCCATAAATGGCATATTTAGTGGCATTAAACAGCATTTTTGTATCAACTTTCAGAATGTGCAGACACCTACAGCTCCCAAAACGGTGCATTAATTCGGCTGAAATTCTAACACAAGGCATTAGTGGCTACAAAAATCAAGAAAAAAATTCTGCAGCATCCTTCGTGAAAGTGCTCGAAAAAGGCCCCAAAGGGCTTTTCGGTTTATTTTGACTTCCGTTTTGACACTTTAAAATGGAATAAAAAGTTTAAAGTACGGGATAAAAAAATGTTTTTCATAGAGCATGATCTTCTGCATGTAATGAACATTTGGCTTCATAGTCAGGTCTTTTCTGAGCAGTGATATTTTGATACACGTGTACAGACCGAAAAATGCCAAAAATGTAAAAACTGCAAACTTTAGAATACTGTAGCTATGCGAATTTTGATTATTATGCGGAATGAAGGCTGTCACGATACTCGGCATGTAAAACTACTCAAAATGTCTCTTTTTCAGATATTATTAATTTTCAACTCAATATTGATCAATAGAGCCATAAGGTAGAATCTCTCAGAAATAGTGTCTTAAGTTGGCTTCAAATGGAATTCAAGTATTACTACTGCGTCATACACCGAAGTATTTTTACTGTATCATGTGATGCGCCTGATATATAATTTAAATTTCATTTCCCGATCACTATCGATATCGATTTTCTGCTTCCTCAATTAGCACATTAATTTATATTTCAATATTATTGCGTTTAATTTACTATTTCCATTCCACCATCAAAAAGTCAGCTGGCGCCGGAAAGGCCAGCGCCAAGTTTCCTTAGACTGTCAAAAGCTTTCTATCAACAATTTTGACACAGTACTAATCTTTGTCATTTTTAAATTTATAGTCATTTTAAGAAAAAACAGTCAATAAGTTTCAACAGTTTTTTTGAGTAAAAAATTATATAGCAAAAGCTTTGTGTAAACGATTGTGGTAAAGTAATTATTTTTGTCATTTTTTAATTTACAAGCGCTTATAGTTGTTTTCCCGGTTGAACCTTATTTTTCTAAAATTTGCTTTAACGCTGCTGACGGTAGTAATCATACTTTGTACGCCCGATATACTGATACAGGAAAGTTGCATTTGATAGAACTCGCCCAAATTTAGAAGAGATAAGCTTGAAACAATTCATAGGTAATGAATAATTCTTTTTTAATTTTTCTCAAGCCTACCTTGCTCATTTTGTAACTAAAGCTTTTAATTTTCCAACGTAGGACCAGCGCGGACGCACAAGTTAAACTCATTCTGAATTTTGTTGAAATACACGCTCTTTTGCGACCAGCTGAAAAAGAAGTACTTCTATGTTGCCAAGTAGAATACCTATACCATTAATGACTAGCATTTAGCAGCTGCAAAATCCATGATTCAATTAACTGCATTACAGAGATATCAATCTTTGCATACGGAGAGTGATCCATTAACTCATCGACTTCTACTCTGTACAGCCTACACGGAAAAATCTTTAATCTGTTTTTTCTGCACGCTTCTTCGATTTAGATTTTCGTGTACTTCCTTTTTGTCTAGCACGTTACCAACAGCAGAGAACATCTTACTTATCCAACTTTTCTCCATGCCTCCTTTTTTGGTGGGCATCGGAAAAAATTTCATTCCCATCATTCGCTGAGCTTCAGAAGAAAAGTAGTTTTGCACATGTGTGTAAGATTTCCTAGTTGCAGCGCAGCAGCAAAGACCTTATTATCTGCATACCATGTTCTAATAGCTTAGCTTTTTATATAATGTTTTTACCGTATTTAGTTAAAGGTGAATAACGTGAGCCTTCTGTACGGGGGTTTTGCTGTATACCCTATTGGATAAGAAAGTTAGTTATGGCTAAATTTTCCATTCTGGACCAGAATGGCCTCTGTATCACAAGGAGATGCCTTTCGCAGGGTAATCGATCTAAAAATTTCTGGAACTTCGCATAGTAGTATAGGTTGAAAGATAAGCGCAGTGTTACTATGGCACCTTCTGTAACAACATATGCTTCCATCATTGATAAGATGAAGAATATAAGACTACATGATGCCCATCCAGAATATTCTGAGGAAACGGCAATTTCGTCTAGTGCATTGTGTATTTGTAGAAGCCCCTTGAACCAGATCATTGAATAAAATAAAATTTATTCAAATTTATCAAAATAAAGTTAGCTTTATCGACCTGCTTGTTTCTGTGTTTTTTCAGCATTCCCTTTTTATTTCTTTCCTCGTGTGCCGTCTCGTAATGAAAATATAGCTAGAAAAAAGCAATTTTCGTAATTATAGGCGTGGAATAAGCAGAAAAAAGACGATAGATTGTAATTAGGGAAAGAGTAGAGAGAAAGAGTAGAAGATAACGTCGTCTAGGGTGACGGCGATTCTTTCCTACATAGCTGTGGTATTTTTTGCTCGATTATCTATTTTGTGCGCAGTTGTTGCTACGATTTCCTTTATTGATGATTTTTTTTATTCCGTTGGATTCGTAAAAACGCTAATGAGCGGAATTTGCACAAAATCGAAAAAACAGAAAAATTAGGTCAATTAATTTCATGCCTGGTTTCATTTGTCGCACATCTTGGGGTCGCTCGACCCGAGAATATCCAAGAGCACAGGCATTGAAAGAATCTTAAAAGTGTTTGAATAGGCTTTACTGTAGATGGCTTTTCGTAGATATTAGTAAAACATATTAGAAAGTAAGTAATTCTTCATGCTTGCAATTTTTTGCTAAACCATATGAAACTGTGAAATTATGAGACTATTCAATTAACATTAATAGTCTGAATTGAAAACTACACAGCAAAAGCGCTGTGTAAAAGTCAGTAGTGCTTATCTTCGTCAATTTACAGGCATTTCATGAAGATCATACCATTATGAGGAGAGAGCACTGCATAAGTAGTGGTCATCTACCAGTTTCGTTCAAATTTTGAAATAATTGTAGTTTCGAAACGCAAAAAGTGATTTTTTAGCGTTTTGATCCAAGTCGTGGACTTCAAGACCGAAGTGCAGATTACACACGTATTTTAGTTACGTTATGAGAAGATGTTGAACAAGATGCGACGAAATCCGTTCAATCGAATTCATTGTGGGCATCATAGAATAAAAATACCCTTCGGGACTGATAGAAAGTCACAAATGAGCTCTAAGGATTGCGCTTCTCATAGTATAGTTGAGAAATCCATGAATTTTTTTCGTTTCCTGGTTGTAATGAGCTATTCATTATCCGCGGAGCAGAGAACGCCAAGAAAAATTTGATTTTCTCCTTGTGGCTTTTGTAGATGTTCACTCGTGTATACTCGTAGTTGTATAATGTCTCCCATAGTCTTTGCTTGTAAAATATAAAAAGAAGTAAAAAAAAGTTCTGTCTTCAAAATCGTAACTTTTTTTGCGCAGAAATGTGTAATAACTATAGTCTGTTTTTCTTGAAATGCTTCTAAATAATGAAAGTAGAAAGCAAGTAGTATTTCAGATTTTCACGATTTGCTGATAAACAATATATCGTATAGGACTGAAAACTTGTGAGCACACTTACCTAACCTCTAGCAATTTTTCGAATAAAAAGTTTTACAGAAAGAGCGCTATGTAAAAGATTTTGACGACAATACGTATTTGTGTCACTTTTCTATTTGGAAGCATTTTATAAAAAACAGACTATAGTTGAGTTAGCTCGCAACTTTGCAGCTATAACGTGTGGTTTTAACACAACGTCACAAAAATACTAAACGGCCTTCCAGTTTCATTTTTAAAAACAAGAAAACAGACTATAGGCGTAGGTCGAAGGTCGCGCTTATCAAAAGGAATCACTTCGCATTTTCGATCTATCCCACGGTCAACACTGGTGAATAAAGTTATCATATAGATTGTAAAACAGTGTAAAACAGTAAAACAAAACAGTGTAGAACTGTAAAACAGTTAGTAAAAAGGAATCACATCGCTTGAGAGTTGAAAAATTGTAATTTTCCGTAACTTTTTACCCGATAATGAAATAATTGAAATCTTTTAATTTATTGCCACTTTCCTATAAAAAATCTTCTTTTGTGGTTCCTTCTAAACTTTTCAACATAAGATGGCGGTTCCTTGACACATAATATCAATATAAGTAGTACGTTTTCCTTGGAATGCTTGAGAATGATAACTGGATATCAAGTACTAGATCATATTTTTATGATTTTCAGCTATACTATATGTCATATATTGTGAGGATACTCGACTAAAATTTATTAATTTTATGAGTAAAGAATTCTACAGTGAATGTTTCGCGCAAATGATTTTGACGACATTTCTGGCTTTTGTCATTTTTTATTACAGATATTTTTATTGAATGTGCCTACAATGCCTGTAGTCTGTTTTTATTGAAATGCTTCTAAATAATGAAAGTGAAAAGCAAGTAATATTTCACAATTCCACGATTTTCCGATAAACAGTATGTCATATAGGACTGTAAATTTGTGAGTATAATGTGAGCATTAAAAAAAAAATTCGCTCCAAAATTCTTAGAGTGAAAAATCTTACTGAGAGCTCAATGTAAACGATTTTGACCACAGTTCTGATTTTTGTCACTTTTCGATTTCGAAGCATTTTATATAAAACAGACTGTATATAGAAAATATACAGTTATTCAGCTTCTTTATACGGTTTTAATGATACGGTGACCATTTTTATACGGTTCTGTTGGTTCAAGCACTGTTGTATCATATGTATTCTCTATCAAGAGGCAGACTTTCACTGCAAATAGTTTTTTTACTCCAGACTAAGCGGTTCCGTCGATATTCTAAAGCCGTTCTGATTCTATTCTGGAAACTGTGAATGAAACATGAAAAAATTTAGATTTTATCAAAGGGATTTTTATGGTCAAGCACCTCAATAATGAAATCGAAACTTCGTCAAAATTGTTCTTACATTTAGTATCAAATAACTGAACAAAAGTTGCACAACCACTATTTGGATGTGCAACTAAAATTTCCCACTGTTAAACAATGAATGCAGGAAATGTTCACATTGATAGTGATACCCCCTAAAAAATTAAGCTCTTCATTTTGCACGAATGAAACCATCCAGTCATATCTGGTGATAGAATCTGCAACTATAGTTCAAGAGCTCCTACATAATTATGATTTCTGCGCAGTATTTGATCGATAAACGCAAATATTTCATTGGTCATCAAAAAATCTAAATCTGACCGTAAATTGACGCCGTTTCAATACGATGTTATTTAATGAATGACCGAGCTGAGCTTAATTAAATTTTTATAGAAAAAATTCCAAGCCAGAGAGGAGCTAGCTTTGCAAAATGTGTCAAAATGTTATCGGAGAGGAGGCACGGGCATTGATTTAAATTTTTCCTGTACAATGTTTTGAGCGCGATAATTGCATTACCGAGCATTGCAGATTTTTGCACAATGAAAACCGGTGTTTGTACAATGTTGGTCTAGCTGTTAAACGAACACTCAATTTTTGGAAGAATGAATTTCGGTGTGACAAAAAAGTATTATTGTGGAAAAGTGTTTCGTAACGAACGACCAGTCAGCAGACTTTTGTACAACGTGTTTTTAGTGAATTATTACACGTTGAACACGACTCGTGTGCACAATATTTTGCTACTACCGATCTGCATCTTTAATCTATGGGCCTCCAGTTATGACTGTATGCATGTAGAAGAACTTGTTAATGCAAAAATTTTCGCGTCATGAAAAATTGCGAAAGTTCTTAGTTTTGAAAACGAACATAATTTTTGTCCATGCGCGCAAGGCAGGAACAACCTTTTTACTGACTTTGATTTTTGACACTTGATTGAATGCAAACTTTATATCTTGTGCATCAGTGTCGCTTTTTTTATGTATCAAAATTGACCGCCGAATTGAAAATGGTTACTATTTCTCACAAGGTCTTTTGGAGAGTTGAATTGACTCGAAAACTTTCTTCACTGTATATGTTGTACGCAATATTGATTCATATTTTTCTAAAACTGGTACATATGAGCGAAACGTTTTTTTAGCACAGTAATAACAAGTCATGTCCTTCTTGACTAATGCAGAACCTGCCTACATTTATTATTTCATCTAACGTGCATACCTGTTTTTCATCTTTCCTGATTCGTTATATTGTATTTTCTACAACTCTTTCATCAGTTTTGTTGCGGTGATCAGGATTATAAGCTCATTAAACAACGTAGGTCTTGGATATTGCGAAATTGAACATTGTTGCACCGTATAGAGGGAAATCAGGGCGAGTTTGCCATGTTTTATGTTCTCCCTTCTGTTTAACTCACGCTAAGACTAGAACTTGACTTGTGTTTCGAAGTCGTGTGACTTTTTCATGTTATACCATAACGTAAAGCGGCACTGTTAAAATTCATGCGAGTACTTTCTGAAAGCCTTCGTTTATGTTGCTTTTATATAGTGAAATCTACTGACCATTGGAAGTAATCCTGATCTGATCAGAAAAAATGCAAGCTTCTGTATATAAAAAAAAATTCGGAATCATTGGAGAGCATTCTATAACTTAAATGATTTGATTTACCAAGGGTTGTTGTAGCAGTAGCGGTAAAAAATGAAATCTTATGAAATGAGCAATGTGCAGGAGGCAAAAAAGGTCGACTGAGAATTGTAGGGAAAACCAAATCGCCCTTCACAGCATTGCGTTTACTTTTGAATCAGTGGTAAAATTTTTTCAACTATGACATCTAGTCCAATACTGTTATCCTTGTTAATTATGACGATGAGTTATGATGAGCAAGGCTGTAAAAAAACTATAGCATGCTTGCAAAATACTTTTAAAACGAATAATGACAACTGTACTCCATTCATTTTGAAATGCTCGACGCAGCGATTTCATCAGCATTTCCGCATTTCTGTAATTAGAAGGCTGGGGGACCTGAGGCCTTAAGGTGTCACAGGTATGCTACGCCCATGAAAGTAAGTTCAATACGGAAAAAACTCGTAAGCTTTTTATTGTAACCAATGGAAGAATTTTTTCGTCAGTGAGCGGCACAGAACAGTTGAAAATTTCTTTCAATAACCTGATTAAGACGTCAAAATTTCTAGCGTAGCATTTAGGTATCGACACAGTTCTCACCAAATCGACAGTCGATAAGCATGATGTTTTTTTAATGTCTTTGGCTTTTCCCTCGTTAGTCATGAAAAAATTCAACGTTTTTCAGCGGCATAAAGTATTCCACTGAGTGAAAATCGCGTATCATACTGAACCTGCTTTTTCGGTTTTCGCTTCGTCTATCATTCTAAATAAAATGAGCTGTAATCACTGACTTCAAAATCGTTTATACGAATTTACGGTAGAATTCTGCTCCCAATTTTCTGAGGCTTAGTTGAATGTTCTTACAAATTTTTGTAATTAAGTATTTTTGTACGAACCAGCGGACTACGGTGAACTTTACCGACAGCAACTCACGTGATGCATAGAGTTATGTAAACTGAAGATTATACGTGGCTTAAATTCGATGATTTCAATTAACGATTGTCGAATGACAATTTACAGACGTTGATCCACAAAGCTCGAAAACTGCATGATGGGACACAATTTTTCTGAGATTTCGAGAGCATAGCGACTCCTCAAGGGCCTCGTTTTAAAAAAGACTTGACGACGTACCGGTCTAGAAAAGCCCCTCAGGAGTTTGAAGAAGATCTGATTCTTCCGGCCCTGATTTTGCTGTGTATAACACCTAAATAAATATTATAACATAAGCTTTCTAGACCACGCTAAAAAAATTGAATTTTAAATGTATAAATTAACGTTTTTATTTCATGCTTCTCACAAAAGAAATTTTAAAAATGTGACAAGGAACGATTTTCGACCTATGGATGTAGTGGTATGTTGAGTTATTTATCAGATAACTTATAAATCTTCTTGAGGAGCTTTCTAAGGATCTTGACCCCGAGCAGACTAACTATTGACCTCACTTACCTCAGTCTGATTTCTATCCCTGGCAAAGTGCTCGCTGTTCAAGTGTCAAATATCAGCAAGCATACAATTTTTCCACATGTAGTAGCGAATATTCAATTACTGTTTAAAATTTTACTTGAACGTTGAGGAATACAGTCAAATAGGACTATAGAAGATAAGTGTGATGGAAGGTACTCCTTTTTACATGCATACATGCAGAGCATATAAATTCTGATGGGGTTCAGCCAGGACAGGATGCGGAATAGAATTTTTTTTCGTTCTTGTTAGCGAAAGGTCGTAAAAAAGTTTTCTAACTTCCAAGCAGCGTATTCTTCAACCTACAGTCTGTTTTTTATGAAACGCTTCCAAATATAAAAGTGACACAAATCAGCACTGTCATCAAAATCGTTTACATAAAGCTCTTACCGTAAAACTTTCCATTCGAAACATTGTTAAAGGTGAGCTCAGTAAGCCGACAAATTTCCAGTCCTATATGATATATTGTTTATCAAAAAATCGTGAGAATTTGAAATACTACTTGCTTTCCACTTTCATTATTTAGAAGCATTTCAAGAAAAACAGACTATATATTAGTCAGATATGTAAAATTATTTGCTCAGACAGCACTTTTTAAAGTTTTAATGTTATTTCTCTGTAATCGAGTATGCTTTGTTCAAAAAAATTGTTAAACTACAGCATCATTTTCGTTTTATGACGACTTTCTCTTCTCTCTTGCCCATTTTCCTTCGTCATCTTCTCAATAATTGCTGTGGGGAGCCAAATCTGCTGGGGGTCGGGAAGAATCTGCTGTGGTCACTACACCCCACACTCCACCACGTGCATACATGTTTGCATGCATGATGCTCAAATTATTTATACATGTCCTCTGTCTCCTTATAGGAAAGTTTCAACTAATTTTTTTACAGAATTTGAATGACAATATTTTGAAAAAAGGAACAAAAATGGAAAAACTACACACACATGAATCTTGATCTCCAGCAGATTTGATTGCTGTTCAGGGTGTGGTTTCATTTATGTCCAAAATATGTGACTCTTGGTCATGGTTGATCTATAATTACGAAATTGAGATGAGTAGTCTTTTCCCGAATAGATCAACTTTGTTTCAAAAGTCAGTTTGACCCTTTTCACTTTGAAAAGTTGAGGAGTATGTAAGCAAGTAATCATTTTTGTCTCTTCCAAAAGTTATGACATATGGGCCAACAATATGGTAGATTCATCTAGCCATCCAAAAATTCATTTTTACAATGACAAATGTATTGACATTGGCAATGAGTCGAGCTTCTAATGGTTTACAGAAATTTCTTAACAGTTAGGAAATGGTCGGATCGATTTTCTGGCTTGACTTATCAAAAACGATCAATAGGCGTGCCGCGTTATAAATCTTTTAAAACTTTCTTCATTCAGTTTGAAATGAAAAAAGCTGTGACAATCAAAGAAGTAGGTTCAATTTGATATACAATTTTTGCGGTGTGAAAAACTTTGTATTATAGAAACACGCTAAATTTCTCTACGAAGATGGGAACGCCGAAAGCATAGAAAGACAATGATGCTTATTCACTTTTTGATTTGAATAGAACTGTATTTGGCACCTCAGTTTTGGTCGAGATACTTTTGACTGTTTAGCCAGGTTATAGGAGGAAATTTTAGCTGTTCTGTTTACCTCCCATGGACGAGATACTTTCTTCATTCATTACAGTAATAATGTGTTGAACTTACTTTCATGGGATCACTGCATCGATCATTTTAAAGTGAATGAAGTTCCTAAAGAAAGGTTTATCCATAACATTTTTAGTCTGTGACGGATTATTCCGGACTAACTGTTCAGTGTCAGGTAAAACATATTCTTCTAAGGTACATTCACAGTGTGATACTGGAAACGCGACATGTATACTTTATGGTTATAGTGTCGCTACATTAGTCTATCAGTCTCAGTGAATTATATTCAGACTTGAGTGAAATTTGGATGATTGTGGTTAATAGTGGTAATTACGCCAAATCTAACTTTTGTAAGTGAAGAAGCAGAAGGTATAGAAATATGAATGGAACTGTAATTTTTCATTAAATCAAGCTTCGGCGTTTAATGAAGGCGTGCGACTTCATATAATTGAAACCAATACGAAACTCATCGATATTTCGTGTTTTCTTGTGATAGAGAAAACATTTTCTTGTATGCTGGAATTTTACACGTCGTACTGCATTCGATACCCTCTGCAATTTGAGTAATGTTATTCACCATTCTATCCAGTGGGTTATTTTTGCGCTATAGTCTATTTTTAAATGAGCCTCGGAAAGCAAAATAATCCATAGTGAGCAGACAACTAACCTGCATCGTGTTTCGAAATCTTTTTTCTGAATTTGTTCCTCTAACTGTTACAGTCAACTCAAGGAAAAATATGTCTGTATGTTAATTATCTGCGTGAACATCTTTCTGCGCGTTGAGGTTCATTTTGAAAAAATTGACTATAAAAATTGTATAAATGCAGTCAATAATGATTAGTTTGCCTGCAGTTATCTCAGCAATTAAGGAGGTCAGAAATGCCTTTGCGTTCAATAGATAGATCTGTCTTACTGCTATGAGAACTGCAACAGAAAAACTTTCTTATTGATCGAATAACAGATGTTTCAAAACAGAATTTACGACCGATGACTCTTATTTACAAGAAGCCAAAACTACGTTTGTGCATGTGTGTTTGCTGTCCACCTCTTCACGCAGTCGTCGTCCGAAAAAGGTAGGGGCATTGGTGTGCGAAAAGCCATCCCTTCGGTACACCCAGTGTTTGCTCAGCTTTCCATAAATTAAAATGCAATTTATACTGACTGTGAACCCTGAATACAAAAGTGTGCTTTTCGTGTTGTATATTATACATACTACGAAAAGTGAGCAGTTGATGCATGCGATGCCGAAGCTACCTGCCTACCAACATCGCCATTTTCGTTGAAAGCTTTTGTGACTAGATGGAAGCAGAACATGTATATTATTGCTCTCTTCTGGTTTTTGGAGTGTGAGCTCCTATGCGTGTGTCTGTGCAAAAATTCAAAAAAATTTCCATGGGTTTTATGATAAGCTTCCTATTCAAGCGGACAACTCTTTCACCCTATTTTTTTCCTGTACCAGCCTCCATAAACCTGTTATTTTTGTTGAACCCGAAAAATTATACTTCATCGTGTGATAATGGTATCCTTTTTGATGATGATTCTTGCTCATTTTGGAACACATTGTGAGAGCAATATGCACATTTTAATTGTTTTTTGTAGCACTAGTTTCGTACAAAACTATTCGCACTGCAGAACAACACTCTCCACCTGCTATTAGTTTCCGATATCAAAATTTTCACCCTCTCTCTTCTTTCTCTCTCTAGAATAAACCTACTGCTGTGAAAATGCCAGGGCTATATGTAAGTATGCGGTTGCTTGGCGCGTGCTTTATGTATGCAAATTTTGTGATTCTATGGAATTTTTAGAATCTGCTCTAACAGCGCAGAGACTTACGAAGCTAGAATGTCTGTATTGTATTATATGTCAAATAGTATATAATATATGCATAAGTTAGTCTTATTACTGCATATGTATGTATAGATTGTTGCCCGTGGATTTCCGGTAACCAATGGTACTGTTGTTACCAATAGTGAATCTAATATCCTAAAAATGTGCTCCCAGTTTTCAAAGTAAGTCACTTCTTAGCTCGCCTACCTTGGAGGGAAGACGCTTCCAGCCTAGCTAGAGATGTGCTATATACTGTTGGGCATACTGATTATTTGAACTTATTTGTGTACAAATGTCAAATTTTGTATAATTTCTTATACGTGTGTATCAATATGATATCATTTCGTTTCATTGATGATAAAAAACCAGACAAATGACGCCGAGGTTGCCTGAATTCAATTGAGGGCTTGATTAATATCATTTCTGATTTCTAGCACCATTTGAATTCAGTTCATCTTGGCGTTCAGTCTGCTTTTTCTGTTTAGCGTGTGGTAGACTGTTTATGATGCAATTATACCATTATCAAGATCAACATCACACAGTAAGCAAGTGAGCTCACATTCCTTTTTTTGTTGACTTTTTTGACTGAGCTCATTTTGAAATGCAAGATGGTGTATCCGTCTGTAAATAATTTAGATTACCTTGTCCAGTCAAGCTAAAATGTACGGGTTTCCTTCCATGTTAACTAAAGCTACTTATCTTTTTATATAAAAGTTTACAGGCGTGCCGTTCAATAACTGCTGCGTTTCGTCCATCTACAGAAAATCACATGATTTTGAACTTGATTTTCCGTTACTATTTACAATTTACTATCAGAAAAAGATTATTTCAAATCTTTCAAGTAGTGATGTTTTTCAAACCAAAGAAAATTTATTGGGTATATTGAATGTATAATGCTTATATTCATTGGTTGGATTGAGCTGTCAATCTCCGTTTGTTTCCGCAAAACTCGGTGTAAATTTCAAATTTGAAGGGTTACCGATCGTTTAAAACCCAGAATGATGGTTCATGCAAAAAAATGTGTCAATTTTTTAATGAAGTAAAAATTTCAGTCAGCTTCAACTGCGCGAAACCAGAGGAACTTTGATCAATGAATGAAGCTAAGATTGCACTCGTATGCGATGGGATAAGGCTCCAGTATTGTTTTTTCTGTTTACTGAGCCTATAGTTCTAATGCCTACAAATGATAAAAGTGAACAGCAAGTACTAATTTCCCTTTTTACGATTCTCTGCTTTTACAGTTTCTCTTTATAGTCTGTTTTTCTTGAAATGCTTGTAAATTATAACAATGTGGAAAGCAAGTATTATTTCATATTTTTACGATTTTCGGCTGAAACGACGCGTCACGTAGAACTGAAAATTTTTGAGCATGCCCAATAAACCGTTAATAATTTTTCGAGGAGGAACATTCTAACGTGAAAGCTTTGTGCAAACGATTTCGAAGACAATTCTATTTTTGTCTTTTTTCGATTTGTAAGCATTTTTTAAAAACAGACTATAGTTTTTATCATTTTTCAATTTACAATCATTTTATTATCTTACCTATGATGGCGAGGTCTTATGTTTTACTCATGATGGCGAGGTCTTGATACCAAAATTTACTTTAGGACACTGTATGGACATCTGTAGGTGAAAGTCTTACATATGCAAAAGCAGTCTACAAGTAGATTTCGCGTTTTTGGCCTGTAGTGAGTGATTTCACTCAGGTATAAAGGGACGTTATGTACTGATCTGTTTGGATATCCATTTTTCGCAATGTTGTGTTGATCATAGATCACACAATGTCAGTATAAGTAAGATACATGCGTCAGTTCAAAACGCGGCAGATCCCAACCAACATGAATTTCAAGAAGATGGGGCTGATGACTTGTCAGATGACAAATTTTTATCGCTTTAGAGTTTTGATATATATTTAAGGTGTTATTTCAGGTTCAAAACGCGGCAGATTCCAAGCTTCCTTTAAATATTTCCCTTGAAAAGTTAATTTTTTAAGGGTCCATTTGAATGACTGTACGGATGAAAGCTTTCTGAGAACAGAAATATGAGAGAGCGTGTATAGGGACGCACCGTGTTACAGTTTTCATCGCATGCAGCGGACTGTGCTAGTGCAGCGAGCATGAAAGCTCTAACACTGTATACATGGATAACTTTTGTACACTTCAGGCGCAATGAATTTGTGAAAAACGTATCAAATGGACACTGAACTAGATTTTTGTGTATCATCAGTTTATGTAATTATTTTTTCTTCAGCACAAAAATGTTATGATGCACAAATTACTTGGCGATACTTTAGTGGAATATAAGCATTACTTTTCTTTTTTTTGCTAGAAAAAACGGATTTTCCATCCTCGAACCAAAAAAATTTCGATGGAAAAAATGGTTTCCCACCTAATATGATCTTATTGTTGTTCACATTCTACTCTTTCAGGAAGCTGAGTCGACAGCAGTCGTCGACTTGACGTCAGCAACATGTTAACAAGAATGAAAAATTTTGAATTACAGCCATTGGTGTTCAAACATTATTTTGGTGTGGGCTTCGTGTGTCAAACTAACGCAAAATTACCGTTGGTTATTCGTAGTGATGAGAAACGATTTTTTTCTTTCATTCTTTCGAACAAGATGCTTGTAAGTAATGAAATTAAAAGCACGATTTGTTTCGTATTTCTTAATTTGTGCTAAACCAAGCTTCGTGTTGAAATTAAAAATTTGTTGTCCCACTCAACTAGCCCTTTGAATAAAAATTCCCATAAAAACTTAGTTTAAGCGATTTTGAAGACACCATACATATTCTTGTCATAATTAAGAAGCACTTTACAAACAAACTATGTGAAATATGGCGAGTCTCTGTAAAATCTTCGGATCGAAAATCGTTGCGTAGAGACCGAATTACATTCATTCTTATGTCTTTCGCTGTCGATTTCTTTAAACATCAACATAAATGAACTAATTCGCATAATTAGCCCCATTAACATTTGTCGTCCATGAATAATTGAAATTTCGGTTTTCGAGCTCTAGCGACAAAGAAGAAGAAGGGGAACAAAGAGGCGCAAAACATTGGCCAAAGCATTCTTCCGGCTATGCGGTAGATTGAATGCAGGTTGATTTTTAAATGAGCTCCATTTTCTGATTAGTTGACGACGGTAGAGAGCAGAGAAAATATAATATGTATCAGCATCGCTATGAAAACAAAGCAAACACAGAAATTCGTGGTCAGGAGTCTCTAGGCACCTAACAAACAAAAAAGTTCTTATCATCCAATAAGTGATCTTTTTAGAATAATAAAAAGTGTACTGGTTGTCCCAAAAATTTTGTATCATCAAAACAAGACAATCTGACATATTTTTCCGTTTAAGACCAAGAAAAGTTCATCTGGCCATTGTAGAAATCTGAATCCATGAGTCGAAAGTCTTCCTTGTAAAGTGATTATTGACCCTAATTGTTCTTCATGGTGTAAAATTGCAATAATAACGAATAAATCATGAAAACGTATAACATTAACCATCGAATGCGCTTTTTCCTTTTTGAAAGCAGGAAAACTTACTATGCGTTAGGTCAAGTCTTGTTGAGAAATAGATGTTTCATTGCCGAGAAGTGTATGATTGCGCCGGAAGCACGGGTACAAACATTTTCAGCGGTACAGCCTTACTTTGCGTCCGTCTCACTTTGGCGCTCATTGTTTAGTAATGATCTTTCTTGTAGTCTGTTTTTCGTGAAAAGCTTCTAAATAATGAAAGTGCACAGCAAGTATTATTTCAGTTTTCCACGATTTTCTGGTAAACAATATATCATGTAGGACTGGAGATTTGTGGGCATACTTATCAAACCTTTAACAATTTTTAGAGTCAAAAATTTTATTGCAAGAGCCCTATGTAAGCGATTTTGACGACAGTACTGATTTGTGTCACTTTTCTATTTGGAAGCATTTTATAGAAAACAGGCTATGTATGTCTTACTCTGACGCCCGTCTCACTTTGACGCCCCATCTTACTCTGCTGTTTCAACATTCCTGCTAATCGTTTATTCAAGTAACAGGCGATTTCCACCATATTATTTTATTGTCGTAATAAATTCTATTCAACTTTATGACTATCCTAATAAGTACACGTGTAATATACCGTACATGTTAGACAATTATAAACAAAAGAACAGCGAAATTCTCCGCATTTTCCAGACCAGCTCGACATTGAGGAAAAGCATATGTGGCACGAGAAATGTTGGCTCAGGCTGGAGGCTTAGACTTTGGCAGGCCACTTCGGATGGCCTGACCTTTTTTACCATGAAAGACAGGATAAAGCAGGCCTCCCCAAAATCAGCCACTTTAATTTTTCAAAAACCGTTTTTCTTATTGAGAGAGGTCTTGCACAGACGGGCGTGAAAGTGAGATGGTGGCAAAATTGAGACGGGCGCCAAGTTACGATAAAATCTCCTCAGCATCAAATAAAGAAGGATGTTCAATTTAGCGCAAAATATGTATTTTTGAATTTTCGACAGGAAATCATGTGGAACATACATTTTTTGAGTAAAACTGTCCAAAATCAAAACTTAGTTGCACTCTGGACCCCAATTTCGATATCCAGAGGAAATAAATGCCAAGCGTGATTAGCGCATCAAACTATCAGTTTTAGCATATCAAATTTTCAGAGATATCTCTTTAATTTTTAGGTGATCGCGGCTTTCTATTACGGAATCTAATTCGTATCAAAAATTGTTTCCTAACCTGCTCTTGTTCCACTAATTACGATTTTAAAGAGAGAGTGCCAAGAAAGACAAATATCTGGGCAAGAATTGATTTGTTGAGTCTACAGTCAACTTAACACGACTAATGCATTTCAATCCGATTCCAACCATACTTAATTTTATGAGACGTGTTTTTTGAAGCCCGACCAATCGTGCAAGATTTTATTAAATTAGAATTTTCCAAAGGATGAAACAACTTCTTTGGACATGTTTCTAAAGTTCAATTTTATTGCATGCATAAAATAAAATGAACATAAATTCAGCAATCCATTCCATAGCATGATTGCGAATGAAACACGCTATTCTTATTTCACAGACTATTTCTTTGGGAAAAATTCGCACATATTTCACTTCGTTATTTGGATCAGAGTACGATTTCTTTTCACTTCGAATTTCAACAGTGTAGCATACTGGCGCAGCATTCTCCTCCAATAACATTCAATGTTTTCGATGGTTAAATACTTATAAATCCATTCGAAACCTCTGGAATCATAAAAAAATGATGATCAGATACAAAGGATAGATTCCAAAATCATAATTAATCTAACCTTTGAGCAATTTTCTCGGCGACAGCTTCATTTTTGAGGAAATAATTTATTAAAACCCTGAAAAACGAATGAGTAGTATAACTTTTAAAATACAACTGAAAATGGAAAAGCAAAAATTTTGAAGTTTAGAAAACTATTGTACAGCTTTTCGTTCTATTTTTGGCATAATCACACCTAATTCTTATGCATAAGATAAAAACCAGAAACAAATTGACACTAACCGGATGTGTGAACGAGAAGCTAAATAATCAAACGAAATGAAAAAAAGAAACAATTAGAAAGATGATTAAGTAATCAAACAAAAGCAAAAAATGATATAGAAACGTAAATAAGAATATTTCTTGTAGTATAAGTGATTCGAGTCAAATAGCGAAAATGGAAAACCTTCAACAAATCAAAAATGCGATGGGTAATAAAGGAGACAAAAATAGAAACATACAAACAAACTGACATCAAACATGATAAATTTATAGGAAAATTAATTCAGAAAATCGAAAAAACAAAAAATTAAAACGACAACTGTGAGACACAATAACACGAAATTAAAAGGTAGCCGACGAAGTAGAAAGAGCTAGAAAAAAGTCAAGGAATGGAAAAATGACAATCAAAAGATTTTTTCTTCCCAGGTGTGTGTAGCATTCGAATGTAGGTATGTGTAGCATTCGAGTGTAGGCATGTGTAGGTATGGTATGTGTCCAGTATGTGTAAGATCTGAAGCAGTAAGCCGAATGAATCTTCGAAATCAGCTGGTTGAAAGAACAGGCACAAATGATTAAAAAATAGAAAATCATCTTACTCGACGTCATTTAATTGAGATACAGGAACGTAATGAATCCAAGGTTTGAGAAACATATAGAAAAATTCCACCCATTCTTCACCGACGTGAAAAACCAGAGATCGGCACAAAAATAAGTGACGAAAACGGAAACTGGCGGCAACACCGCGAAAATTGAATAAATATTTGTACGAACAATGATCTTCGAAACTGATTTCTTCGGCGGCCGGTTGTCCGAGAGTGTCCTGTCGAGAAATGGAAATTAAATGTTGAAGAAAGGGTAACTTGAATTATAGCATGAAAAAGTGTTTTCAAATGTAACGACAAAAAATTTTTCTAGAGCTCATCTGTTATTTTTGTTCATTTTTCATTATTGAGGAGTTATAAGCATTCTAACTAAAACGAGACTCGGGTTAATAAAACACACATTTCGTCTTTTTTCATGACTTTGAAATTGTGAGATAAAACATTCTACCGCGTCAGATTTCCACGCTTGATTTCTTGTATACTGAGCATCCACTAGATCTGAATTCCGTCTGGAAAGCAAAATCAACGGGTCGCGTTCGGAATTTGTACGTGACCCGCGGAAAAATGCTTTGGAAATTTTCTTTTTGAATGGCATGAGGTCAGCGCGCCTAAAGAATAATTTAAAGCAAAAATCAAGATATCGAGAAATTATAAAAAATATGAGTAACAGCATTATTTTGAAAAAAATTTCTTTAGTATGTTAAAAAAATATTTTTCGAATAATGTTCGCCTTCAGATTATTAAATCTTACACAAAGCTGAACGTGACCTATTCGGTTTCAAGTAAATCCCAAAAACTCGTCAAAAGCAAAAATTCAATCATGTATAACTTTTCAGCTCGAAATTTTCATACTTTTTGATCACGTTTCGCGTTAAATCCCAACGACCGATTCCGGTCGGGTAAAGCGAAATGGCAGGGCCGCCTTCCCAAAACGACCAAGCAGGATACATGATATCGGCATATTCCTTGGTCTAAACTATAAATGATATATTGATAGCAGGTTTAAAATAGTAGCACTTCTAAGAAGCGAAGTTTATCGGTAAGGTTCACGTCGAACATATACCAAGCACCTTTTTTGTACTCGATCTGTTTGTACTGGTACCAACGACGGTTTAAAATTTGTTTGTACTTCATTGGTTACATTGTGATTGATATATCAAATTGAATTTCTATACCAGAAAATTGTTTGTACAGGTACAAACAAGGCCCAAATTTCTGTTTGTACTCAGGCCAAAAAGTGTAAAGTACAAAAAAACTATGATACCAAGTGTCATAAAAATGTTCCAATTCACATAGAGTAAAAGGGTTGCATCCCCATTCCTCGAAAATTAAGATTTCTCAAAAAGTGGATAAAATTGTCGATTTCTTTAGTGTATCACAAACAGGCTTTTTTTAGTCATTTAAGGAGCCTGGGCTCCTAAAAGTTTGAAAATGGCTCCTAAAATTTTACTTCAAGGAGCCAATTTGGCTCCGAAAAATTCAGCTGAAGTTTAACCGAATTTTAGTTGTTTGCTATAATTATATTATATATCAAGCAACTTTACATGAATGCGTTTCTATTTTTAAGATCTCTTCAACAATAAACGATTTACTATTATTTTCAAGTGTTTCGTTGTGATTGCCATCGCTGCTACGGTGATTATTTATGTCGCAAAAAAAGTTGGAATAGCAAAATTAGATTTTTCATCGATCATCAAATCAGGCTGAACATTTGGACGTGTTGATGCGTTTGCAGAAATGCCACAGCAATTGTAATAATTTTGATTTCGAAAGTGCTTACAAAATATGGGCTAAAGAAACGCGATATAAAACTCGTGATTTTGCTAAGAAACGTAATGAATAAAAATGTCGTGTTTTGACTGAAAATAAACTTTTTTGATGAGTTCCGTTTTAAAAGCGAATTCAAAAAATTTGTCCTATCTGTGATACAAGTAAATTTGGATCAAATACAATCAAACTATACGAATTATATAATGCATTAATTTTTATCAAAAATGTGCATTGATTATTTATGGCCCCTAAAAATGTCTGTTTGGCTCCTAAAAATTTAGGTCTAGGAGCCATTTGGCCTGTAAATTTTTGACGAAAAAAAGCCTGATCATAAATTTGTTTTTCTGATTCCTCGAATGCGCAAAAAAATTGCGCTGTGTATGTCTGTAATCGTAAACACTATAGTCAAAATTTACATATCTAATAATATGTAGGACGTTGATGAACATTTATGCACATTTCTGATCACTTATGGAACGCTCTATTTCGATTTCAATCAAAAGTCAGCGTTAAAGTCTCTTCAGTTATTGGGTCATACAAAGTTCAGTATTATCTGCTCCTGGATTTTTTTGTAACGATCATTTTAAAAATTTTTTCGTCTATGGTCAGCTCCCAATTTTTCAAAATTCGACAATGATGATAATAATCAATGGTTGATCTATTTGCTGATCCAAAAGGCCTTTTTCTGGGAAATGTAAAAATGATTTGAGTAGGCCATGTCACCCATTTTGAAATTGTAATTTGCCATATTTCATAAGATCATAATCATATCCAATTTAAAAAGCCGCATTGCATGAAAAAACAGTTTAACACACTGCTGATTTTGGGTTTGACTAGTGTTGAAGACTGTGGAAGCTTTCACATTACCAAATGATATTTAGACCTGTTCATTTATTATTTTCGAAGAAAGATTAAAAAAAAAATTATTTTCGGGACTTTCCTTAAAATAGAATATGTGGCTATATCCTTAAGTATTATTCGAAGAATGGGTCTATCGAGGAATCCGGATTATCGAGGAATAAAGACATAAATTCTATGAATCGCGAAAAAATCAGCACAATAAGTATAATCAGTGAACAGTTTTCCGACAGTAAGTTCTAGGATGAGACAGATTTAGAAACTTGAGTGTCAATTTTTATTGTCAGTAAATTTTTCGATAATTGCATGTGTGTAAAACTATTAACAGGCTGCAAATTGCAACGAAAACTACATATCAGTATAAACACATGATTTTCAATATAAAAAATCAACACGAGCATTTTATTTCACCCGTTTTCAAGTTTTGGGTTTTTGTAGCTTTTCTGAAAAAAATTATGAATTTGGATGTATCCACATTCTTCAGACTGCTGTAACCCAGGGTTTTTAGCACGGCGCTAATGAAACCAGAACCGTACTAATTGAAATTTTTGCAGGTTATCACGAGTGCTAATGACTCAAAGGGACGAATTTAAAAAAAAAATTCGAGGACAAAATCACCAAATTGTGGTGGAAAATCAAAAACTAAAAATCATCGTTTTTACAAATGATAATTTCGTCAATATCCTCATTATCTTCGTCACTTTTAATTAGTGAGCGACTGTGGCTCGAATCTGAATCAGCTCCGGCTCTAACCTCTTGGGCGGGCACTACTCAAGTAATTTGAAAACAGCTGTTTTGACGCAAATCAGTACTAATGAGAAAATCAATCGAGGAACTATATTGAAGCTGTAGCGCAGTTCCAGATACAATGAAAACATGTAAACTCATATTCAAACAGAACGTGACTTAAGCGATCGGTAAAAGTTCTACTGTCAAACTAACCACTGAATATTTATTTGTCGGTTAACCAACCAAGTGCGTTAAGAATAAGTTAATTTAGAGTCAGATGAGGGTCTTATTTCTTTTGAAAGTTAATGAACCGGTGATAATACAACAAAAGCAGGTTATTAGAATTGATAAATTCGCACATTAGTTTTAGACCAACAAAGTATGATTTATCAGCCGTGCTAACTGTGCTAATGAAATATTTTTCCATTAACACGAGTGCCAGTGGGACTTGTTCGAAAAGAAAACCTTGGTTGTAACTTTTTTTTAATTGTCTAATCAATTTTCAACACGAATATAGAACAAAAGTTCAGTAGAAAGAGCACATCTTGAGATCAATTCTTTCTTATAACTTGAAAATTTTATAATCTCGCTTCTGAGCGACAAGGGCGAAAAACCACTATTTCGGTACGTAAGGCTAGAAGCCATGTAAGACATGAATTACCAGACTTTTTTATTTTAAAATATGATCTGAACCATTCTTATAGCGCTCTGCTGCATACCTTACTGAAGGAAAAAATTGGTAGTGGTTGATGTGATTTCAAAACTTGGGGATAATCACGGTCGTTTAAAATAAATTCGCAATCAGGAATTTGATTAATTACAGATAGAATGAAGTGTTCGACGCCGCTACATCTAAAAAATGGACAAAATGGTAAGGAAAAGTAATTAACTCTCAACAGTTTCCTCACCGAAAGGCGAACATACAATTTTCTTGTCGGTATAATTTTCTATCGATTATCTGATAATGAACGCCAAATGATCGAGCTTTTTCAAAGTCATTTTGATTGACACCTTTGGAGAATACTGCTAAATCGTCTTTAAAACGTCTTAAATAAGATTAGTATACATTACAAGAGATATTTACAACCTCAGTTAGGTTACTGATTGAGACAATCGCAAGTGTTTGGACGCGTGCATTCATTGTATTCTTCTTCAGCTTTCTTGATCAAAGCTGTATATTTGTCAAATTTGCAATCATCTAAACGAATGAATAGCTATGCATGAGAGTGTTTTGAACACTTTCTTATTAGAGGCGAACAATTAAGATTCTTCAGGTGATTCAGGTGATTTTCTTCTCTAAAACAATCAGGAGAGGAACAGGCAATGGGAAGAAATTTCCAGCAGGAAAAACAGGATTTTTTAACCTCTATAGTAATTTCCTAACAGTCGTGATAGGTCAATTTTAGGTCGGGTGGGACGGCCTAAAAACGGATAACTTTCCTCTTCACTAAATTAAACCTGAACCTTTGAAACAAGAATTTTGGCCGTGAACGATAAAAATCGCGGAGATAATAGGTAATGCCAATTTCATCCGGAACCGATATTGCGATATGTGACAAATATAACACCGATCTAGAAAAATAAGTGTTAGTATCCATTGAATTCACTTTTAAATGCTTTTCGTAGAGAAGAAATATCGATGGAATGACCAGAATGATTTCTCTATTCTCTTCAAAAACTTTAAAAAATTGACGTGTTGATCGTTCTCAAAAAATTACTCAAGGAAAAAAGTGGATCTTCATTAAATATGAAGATAAAATGTTGAAGATAACCAATTAAAACATAAACTAATACACGTTTGAGGTGATGAAAAGTATTCAGGATTAAATGATAAGTGAAGGCAGACTTGCTAAAAGCCGCGCCTGAGCTAGATAATAAATAATAAATGATTATTGAAGTTATAAAAACGGACGTTCTAAAACGCACCGAAATGCATCTTTTCCATATCCGCAAATTTTTTCCCCCAAATTGGGAAAGAGCTCAAATTTTTTTCTTTTTTTCAGAGTTTTTTCCTAAAACGCACCATTTGGGAAAAAACAGCGCCCGCCACTGCTGTTTTTAGAAAAGCCATTTTCTCCAATTTATAAGAGGTGAAGATCGCCGAATTCCCAAAGTCAGTCTTTCCTTTCAGAGACAGAAAATTCTGGTCAGGCCATTCAAACTGAGCTGATGAATGATATATTGGTGTTCTACACAGGGTTGACGGGCAATGAGTTTTAAAGTTTTTGGGTTGATGAGCTTTTTGGGTTGGAAAATTGTACGTTTTTGGGTTTTTTGAGAAGAAAATTCGTTTTTTTTCCATTTTTTTCTCAAGAATACAAGTTTCTTCCAAATGTAACAATAAACCGAGAGTTGAGCCAACCTTTGTAACTGCAATGCAGTTTCTTCTTACACTGACATGACAACAGATTTGAGATGAGC
The DNA here is from genome assembly GCA_963922205.1 of Romanomermis culicivorax. Classification (NCBI taxonomy): domain Eukaryota; kingdom Metazoa; phylum Nematoda; class Enoplea; order Mermithida; family Mermithidae; genus Romanomermis; species Romanomermis culicivorax. The sequence goes on along the minus strand of CAWUHX010000015.1, from coordinate 118,895 downwards.
TCACACAACACAGCAAACAAATCAAATGCTTCGTAAATTTTCAATTCAGGAAACTTTTAGCGCTATTCGATTCGGTTCGTATGACTGTTCTGTTGAGTTGAGTTATTCTAATCTGAAAGCTAAAGATTCATATTCAATAAATTCAACTTATGTTTGAATTGTCTTTCGGCTGATTCTTTTTTTGGCTGCAGTTGATTCGCTTTGGTAATTTATCGGAATATTAGAGCTTTTTGGGTTCAAAAATGGGCTGAAAATGAGCCCCCAAGTATGCAATAGCCGTAAACAGTCTGAATTTTGAAGAAACGTGAAACTTTTTTCAGCCTGCAAAGTCACAATTCACAAACAACTCACTGAATATATGACCTTGGCAAGTGAAGATGAAGAAAAAAATACGTTTCGTTGCAAAATGCTGGAGAGCGGGCAAAAATATGCTATGCAATATTGGTTGACAGAAGACAAAACGTGGCCTTCGTTCCAAAAAATTGCCTTGAGTACGTTTTGAAAAACTAATAATGACAAACAGGCACAATTTATTTGTCATGTTATAATCAGGTGTTTTCCTTAACAGTGTTCACTGCGTCATCGGAGCGTAATTTTTCAAGATTTGGCTTTTCACACCAAGTTGCATAATCGATTGTCATCTGCGTCGGTCGAAAAACTACCCTTCATAAAATTCAAAGCCAACAATTTTTTCGACGGTGCGGAGGTTGATGATTTTATTTGTTACGATGAGTAATTTGTGTATTTTTGCTTTCAAATCAGGAAAAAATGATCTAAAAATGTTTTGCTTTATGAAGAATAAAACCTTAGTGTTTTTTTTTGTTTTGAACGTTGAAAACCGACGTGAATCGAATGAAATACAAGTAAGCTAGCTTCTGATATTTTTTTCCCATAAAAATAAGCCAATTTATTGATTTTAGAGCAGCAACCAAAAATCTATCTGTGCAACCAAAATTTTTCCTCAAGTTGCACATTGCAACCTGGCCTGTGCAATAAAAACCTGAATCCAAGCACACATAAACCAACTGAAAATAAGTCGTCTTTACTGCAAAAATGATTTTCTTTTTATCCAGTAAGTTCTAAAATTTTTTTGGCACATTCCCCCTCTTTTTTAAAAATCCTGGATACGGGTATGGTTGAGACTTGAGAGTCGTACGTGATGCCTCTTTTCACTTTTAAATTCCCCAACATTTTTTCGATAATGAGAACCATACCTAGGATTCTTTCCTCATTTCCAAATTTTTATCCTCGAAACACCCTATTTGAGGTGAAAAAGGGTGTATCATGTTCATACCCGTATTCAGGATTTTTAAATAATGGGGGAAATTTTCCAAATTTTTTTTAGAATTTATTGAATAAAAGAAAATCAGTTTTGAAGTAAAAGCAGCTTATTTTCAATTAGTTTATGTGTGCTTGGATTAGTGGCTAAAATCTACGTTTGACAAAAAGTATGTAAAGATAATGATTTAATTTGGGAATTGTGATGTATAAGTACAATGATATTGCTGAAAATTTTATTCTAAAAAAAAGTTAGGGGGGAATTCCCCCCTTCTACCCTCTAAACACGGGCTTGATCATGTTCTGGCTAGTGTTTTTTTGCTGAAAACTTTTAGCCCCATTTGAGGAAAAACCGCAAAAATTTTTTCCTCATGAGAAAAAATCAATGTTTTTAGTTTCCTTGCTTAAAAATCGCTCAAAATCATTTCTGATGAGTTTTTTGAACGTTTCCCATTAACTTGCATCTTATTCTGCCAAAAACCGACATTTTTTTCGCAAAGTTTCGAGCTATATGACCTGCTTGTAAAAAAATATTCAAGTGAGTTTACATAAGAAAAAGCAAAAGAATAATTCAACGGCATAACCTTTATTTCTTATATTTCTTTGACGACATAAAACAACCTAATTTTGACATAATAGATAAATCAAACAGTAAACTTTGATAAAAAAATTACAATGAAAAATAGAATTTTAAAACTGATTCTGAACAGCTGACAATCTGACATGAAGGTATGAACATGACCACAGGCCTTTTTTCTGCAAAGGCCAGGTTCCAATGTGCAACTTGAGGGAAAATTTCGGTTGCACAGATAAATTTTCGGTTGTTCTTTCTAAAATAAAAAAAGCTTAATTTCATCGGTAAAACCACCAAAAGCTAGTTTTCTTCTCATTCGCGTCGGTTTTAGGCTTTTAAAAACTTATAAATTGCTATCTTGATAACAGTAATATACCAAGTAACAACACAAGTTACAGATCTAGGTGTTATAATTACTGGTACATTATCTAATTCTGCTCACTGTACCCATATTTTCAGGAAAGGCTCTTTCACTGCAAATTTGATACTTCGTAGTTTCTCCAGTAGAAATAAAAATGTACTTACGAAGGCTTTCATTACTTATGTTAGACCTATATTAGAGTATGCCACAGTATTTGGAATCCTAATTTCAAGCAGGATATCAAAAGAGTTGAGAAAGTTCAGCGGAGATTCACTAAGAGAATACTAGGTTATGATACTACATTATCTTATGATGAACACTTGAACCACTTGGGTTTAGACTTTAGAGCGATTAGACCTACGACGGCTTTGTTTTGATCTTACTATAGTTTATAATATTGTCCGTTTGAATGTTTTGCCAATTGATAATTTTTTCTCTATTGTTCATAATTCTAAGCGTGCCAATAACTCGTTAATTGTAAATATCGCCATGATCTGTTGAAATATGAATTCTGTAGTCGGGTAATCCGGGCTTGGAATTCTCTTGATGAAAGTATTATAAATGCTATTAGTGCAAAAAATTTTCTGATAGACTTAAAAGGGTAAATCTGATACCTTTCTTAGAGGTGTAACTTAATTCGCTAATTTCTAGCTGTTACGCCTTTCACGTATATTTATTCCTTATATTTACTGCGTATTATTTTCGACCTAATAAATTATTATTATTGAAAAACAAATTTTCTGTGTTTTGAAGAGAAAATGAAAAGATTGGTATGAGTAACTTGTTTGATGCCTAGCGCCGAAAATTTTTCTAGGATTTTGATATTCTCAAGAACGCTGGAAAATGAACCTTTTAAACTTTTATTTTCTAGACAGAAGGTTTCATTTTTCGGTGAATTTAATGAATTTTCAGTCGGGCAGACTACAATTCAGAAACTAAGAAAGCAACCAAGAATTTTGATTCTTCAACCAGCAAGAATTCCCACTTGGACTCAAAATGTGTTAATCACACAAATGTCAAAATTTTTTTTTTTAAATTAATTTCAAAAAGCAAACTATCTAAAAGCATAATGACTTTGAGAATTACACGAGAAATGGATGGTTAAGTTCTCTATGATGACAAGTGAGAACCCAAATGAATGTAAAAATTTTTTGGGTATTGATATTCTGCGACGCTGGAAAATCAATTTTCCGAACATTTATTTCAAAAATTAAATTTGAATTTTGTGTTCAAAAGTCGTAATTTCTAGAATTTTACTTGAAAAATTTTAAAACCAGTATAATTTATTTGTAAACTCTCATACTTGGTCGAAAATATATGAGTAACCAGAGTATAAATTTCCGAAAGATATTTCCATGAAGCGTTTGAATTGATTTTACGTTAGAAAAGAAACTATCGCATCAAAAAGCTTAGAGACTTGACGTATTGATCTTTCTCAAAAGGAAAAAATTTGAATCTTCATTAAATATCATGATAAAATATTGAAGATGACCAATGAAAACATGAGATAATACGTTCAAGATGATGAAAACTATTATAGATTATATGATAAATGAAGGTAGACGTGCTAAAAGCCGCGCCTGAGCTAAGTAATGCACAATAATGATTATTAAAGTTATAATCGGCGCGAAGCGCCGGAAAATTTTGAGATTATGACCTTCTAAAATGCACCAAAATGCATCTTTTCTGTATCCGATCCCCAAAATTTTCTTCAACAAATGGGGAAAGAGCCCAAAATTTTTTTCCCCTTTCCGAATTTTTTTCCCCAAAAAGCACGATTTGGGGGAAAAAACAGTGCCTAAAATGCACCAAAATTCATCTTTTCAATACGAAAACCCGAAATTTTTCTTCCAGATTTGTGGAAAGATCCCAAAAATTTCTTTCGCATTCCAGATCTTTTCCACATTACAGTGCACATGTGGAAAAAAACAGTGATGACACATACCTGTAAGACGTCCGACCAGTTGGGGGGGGGGGGGGGAGTAAATCCGAAATTTTGGGAGGGGGGGGGGTAGGAAAAAGTCGAAATTTTTCCCAAAAAAGGCCAAAAAAATACACTTTTTTGAAAATTTTTTTAATTTTTTCCAAACTGGGAGGAGGTTGGGGGAAACGGGAAATGATTTTGGGTATAGGGTTGGCCAAGTTGGGGGGGTCCCCCCCAACCCCCCCCAAGTACAGGTATGTGATGACATATATCTCGCTTCGCAATGCTTTCTGATTTTTTTTTCAATTTAGGCTTTTCACAGTAGAAGCTTAGGCATGACAGAAACAATGGTTTAATCTTCAGCTTAGCGTTAAGTTGCGTTTTTGCCATGGAGTGTCCGAGTGTAGCTGAAACCAAGCAAGGATGTGTTTGCATTCAGATGCATGAGTACGAGTATTTGTTCCTGAATTTTATTTCGCCGATTTTTCGGATGCTTTATTCATTTGGAGTTGACTAAGTCATTACGGTTTGTCGTTTTATATCAATTATATTCTGTCTACTGTATAGATCTGTTCGAAAATGAATCTTCCAGATGGCTTCCAGTCACGTTTTTTTTGTGCCAAAACATGGTTTTAGACACAAGAAATTTGGAATGGCACAAAAAATTTTGAGCGTTTGGGCCAATTAGACGTTTTAGGGGCTGAAAATGCCAAAAATTTTCGGCACTTCGCGCCAAATCAATATAATTTCCTATTCGTATATATTTGACTCGAACGCAAACGATTTCTTTTCGAACAGTGTATTAGTATCGTTGCAGCAAATTTTATAGGCTGTCAAGACTGATGAGTGAAAAAAAATTCTGAATATTCTCTCTTCATTCAGTCAGATTCGTATTTAAAACTGAAATTCTTACTTTTTGTGTTTGACTGATTCAAATAGAAAAATCGATATCGTTGATAATGGTACAATGTTTCCATCGAAAATTAACGCTATTTTCGACTTTATTTTCTCTATTCTTTACATGGTTGTTGAATATACATAACATAGATATTCGTTCAGTCGAAAATATCAATTTGAACTTCCTGAACAATTACATACCTGTACTTGGGGGGGGACCCCCCCCAACTTGACCAACCCTGTACCCAAAATCACTTACCCCCCCCAACCCCCCCCCCTAGTTTGGAAAAAATTGAAAAAATGTGCAAAAAAGCGTATGTTTTTTGGCCTTTTTTAGGAAAAATTTCGACTTTTTTCTACCCCCCTCAAAATTTCGGATTTACCAACCCCCCCCCCCCCAACTGATCGGAGGTCTTACAGGTATGATTCTAGAGCTATTTAAATTGTCTCAGCATTCCATTTCTTTTTGGGATTTCGTGAACTATTTTGTTGCACAGTTTTTTCTTTTCTCACTGACATGGTTAGCTGAAAAATAGGAAGGGCACGATTTTTACAAAAAATTAATGCGTTAAACGCACTGTTTTTTCCACTTTTGCACTATAATGTGGAAAAAAATCTGGAATGTGGAAAAAATTTTTGAGGTCTTTCCACAAAATAAGGAAGAAAAATTTGGGGTTTTCATATTGAAAAGACGCATTTTGGTGCATTTTAGGAGGTCGAAATCTCAATATTTTCCGGCACTTCGCGCCGGTTATAACTTTAATAATCTTCATTATTCATTAAGCAGCTCAGGCGCGGCTTTTATCATGTCTACCTTCATTTATCACTTAACCTATAATAGTTTTCATCATCTTAAACGTAGTATCTCATGTTTTAATTGGTAATCTTCAACATTTTATCATAATATTTAATGAAGATTCGCATTTTTTCCTTTTGAGAAAGATCAATACGTCAAGTCTCTATGCTTTATGATGCGATTATTTCTTTGCTAACGTATAATCAATTCAAAGGCTTCATGGAAATACCTTTCGGGAATTTATACTCTTCTTGCTCATATATTTTCGACCAAGTTCATGAGAGTTTACAAATAAATTACAGATTTTAAAATTTTTCAAGTAAGATTCTAGAAATTACGACTCTTGAACACAAAATTGGAATCTAATTCTTGAAATAAATGTTCAGAAAATTTATTTTCCAGCAATTTTCCGGCGCTTGGCGCCGGAAAGATTACCATCTTTTTTGGGCTTTTGTTTGTCATCATAGAGGACTTGACCATTGATTTCTTGTGTAATTCAAGGCAATTATGCTCCTGGATAGTTTGCTAGAAAATTTGTTCATCAATGCTTGTAGATTAGTCTTTTAAGTCGAACATTTCAATTGTTTCTTCAATTTTAATGAATTAACTTCTCTAAAAACACCGGAAGGCTTGAAAAAGCTCAAAAACAGTGCGATAAAGCGTCTGTGAGCATTTTTAAGCCAAAAAACGAAGATTTTAAGACGAAAAAATTTTTTTCCACATGTGGAACAAAAATTTGACCCCTTTCCACATTTGTGGAAAAAAGATCGTGGAAAAAAACAGTGGTTAAACGTTAACTTTTTATCAAACTTTTGGCTTTAAACTTTTCCGCAGTTTTCAGTAATGTCTCTAGTAAACATTTTTTTTGTGCCATTGGCACAAATTTTTTTGGCCTCTTGTGCCAATTGACACAAATGTCCGTGCACAAAAAAAACGCTGCTTCCAGTGTTTTTTTTTGTGCTGGGAACCACCGTTTTTTTCCTCAAATGGGGTCTTTTGAGGAAAAAAATTTCGAAATGAGAAAAAAAATTTTGGGTATGGTTCTCATTGTAGAAAAAATTTTGGGAAATTCAAAACCGAAAAGATGCGTTTTGGTGGACTTGAAAGGCTCAAAATCTCAAAGTTTTCCGGTGCTCCGCGCCGGTCACGGGTACAATCTTGACTATTTCCTATCAGGCGCGGCCATAAGCATATCTACTTCGACTTACTAATTAAAGGCCCTGTCATACTTCACCGCACGGCGCCGCGCGGTACCGGCCGGCGCCGCGCGGCAACGGTTGTCCTATTCATACTAACAGGCGGCGCCGGCCAGCGCCGCGCGGTACCGTGCAGTGGCTTGTCATACTTCGCCGCGCGGTACCGTGCGGCGCTGCTTTTTTACTTTTGGATTTTGCTCTTCTCAAAAAATGTGTATTGGTTTAGTTGAAACCTGATAGGGCGCCGCGCGGTGCCGCAAAAATTACAAAAACCTATTCATACTCAAAAGGCGGCGCCGCTTTTTAATATGAATGGAACAACCGGTGCCGCGCGACGCCGCACGGTGAAGTATGACAGGGCCCTAATGCTCAACGGTTTCTATCAATCAAGTTAGCTCGTTTCATTTTCTAATCAATTCTCTCAACTCTTTCTCTCGATGATTGGAATTTTTTAAACGTTTGCAATCCGAACTTACAATGCGTTTATTGAAGGTGGAAATTGAAGACATCATTCTAGATTTTTTTTAAAATTTCAGAACTTCTGATTATGAATATCTGTTGGAGAGATTTATTTTCCAGCCATATATACCTGTAAGACCTCCGACCAGTTGGGGGGGAGGGGGTAGAAAAAGTCGAAATTTTTACCAAAAAAGGCCAAAAAACACACTTTTTTGCAAATTTTTTTTCCAAACTGGAGGGGGTAAATGATTTTGGGTACAGGGTTGGCCAAGTTGGGCGGGGGGTCCCCCCAACCCCTCCCCAAGTACAGGTATGTTTCCAGTGTTTTAGAATATAAAATTTTCGATCTTTCCGGCGCCAAGTGCCGGAAAAATTTTTTGTGTATTGATATTCTGCGACGGTGGAAAATCAATTTTCCGAACATTTATTTCAAGAAATAGATTTGAATTTTGTGTTCAAAAGTCGTAATTTCTAGAATTTTACTTGAAAAATTTTAAAACCAGTATAATTTATTTGTAAACTCTCATACTTGGTCGAAAATATATGAATAAGCAGAGTATAAATTTCCGAAAGATATTTCCATGAAGCATTTGACTTGATTTTACGTTAGAAAAGAAATAATGGCATCAAAAAGGTTAGAGACTTGAAGTATTGATCTTTCTCAAAAGGAAAAAATGCGAATCTTCATTAAATATCATGATAAAATATTGAAGATTACAAAAAAAACAATTCATTTATGATTTTTTACATCGTTCTAGTGTGTCGCAGTGGCTTACCAGCCGCGGGCCTGTTGAGCCAAAACATACCTTTTTGGCTAAACAGCCGCGCGGCTGCTGAGCCAAGACATACCATTTTGGCTGAACAGCCGCATGGCTGCTGAGCCAAAACAGGGTAAAATTCATTTTGGGCGCAAAGCGCCCAAAATGAGTTTACTCACTGTTTATACCATAGATAGTTATTTTTTAATTATTACAGGTAAAATGAAAGCGCGGGAAGAAAAAATGATGAATATTGAACGACCTGTTCAAATTCTGAAGGGTATTTTGCCTTAAGATTCACATATAACTATTTTCAGAGTTTTATCATACCTGTAATTGGGGGGGAGGGACCCAACTTGGCCAACCATGTACCCAACATCACCCAACCCTCACCCCAGTTTGGAAAAAGTTGAGAAAATTTGCAAAAAAGTGTATGTTTTTGGCTTTTTTTTGGTAAAAATTTCGACTTTTTTTGACCCCCTTCCCCCCAAATTTCGGATTTACCCCCACCCCCCCCCCCAACAGGTCGGAGGTCTTACAGGTATGAGTTTTATACATATTATGCAAATTTTCAGAGGATGTTGGAAATATTACCCTTTATTGTCGAAAGTCAAGGAATTTGGAAATCTAATTTGAGTTTAGTATTTTAATAATCCATCGATTTCTGTGATTAGTGAGTAGACATCTAGTTTCCCTTTCAAAATTTCCTTAGGCTTAGGCTTAGGGTACAGCAGCTGCGCCTGTAGGGCGTAGCACTGTTTATGCTCTTCCAAATGAAGTTGTTAGTTTAAATAGTATCAAGGGTCTTAAAAGAATACAGTGTTGATACTTTCTGGGGAAATTGTGTAGTGGTACTTGCATTAAGTCCATAGGTTGGTGGACCAGGTTCGATTCTTGATGTAGGTAGGATTTTTGTGTAGTGGCCATTCGGCGCTTTGAAAATGTGCTGGTTGGCTTTCTCAAGTGTCAAACTACTTGAAAAAGTCACATTTGAGAGTTTCAGCTAAAATATACTTGTTCCCCAAAACATACCTCTTTGGCTAAACAGCTGCGCGGCTGCAGTGCTGAGCCAAAACATAGGCTTTTGGCTAAACAGCCACTAAAATGTTTGATTACAGTAAACAGCTCTTATTGTCAAAAAATTGATGAAAAGTAAACACAGATTGTAGCAGGTTTCTTTTTCACAGGCCAGGTTGCAATGTGCAACTGGGGGAAAAATTTTGGTTGGACAGATAAATTTTTGTTTGCTCACTCTAAAATCAACAAATTTACTTAAATTTATCGAAAAAACTATCACAAACTAGTTTTCTTGTATTTCATTCGATCCGCATCAGTTTTTGACATTTGAAACCCTATTTTCTGAGTTTTGGGGAGAAAATCAAAAGATTAATATGACTAGAGTAGAGTAATGTATTCGGTTTTTTTCTTGGATTCCAATATTCTAGAACGCTGGAAAATGAATCTTTTCACCTTTTATTTCCCAGACAGAAGGTTTGATTTCTCAGTGAATTTAATGAATTTTCAGTTGGACAAACTAAAAATTCAAAAACTAGGCAAGCGACTAAGAATTTGGATCTTTCAATCGACAAAAATTTGTACACTCAAAATGTTTTAATCACATGAAAGTCGAAATTTTCATGAAGATGGCAAATTTTTTTGGGAAAATGACTGAGAAAAATGTTAGTTTTCATCAAATTCGTCAACAAACTATACAGGATCAAACATTTATTTATAATTTGTTGATAATTAGAACCTATAAGCATCAACTAGAATGACCTTTTTAAACCATGCATTAGAATAATATAAAAATCATAAATGAATTGAAACCCCAGAACGCATAAAAATGCATCTCCGGACAGAAAATCCAATCACCTAATCAAAAGAGCAACCAGGTTGCACAGCCCAAAATTTGGTTGCTGTGTGCAAAAAAAACCCTGGATTGTAGAACTGCATGCAGTTTTGAAATGCTTGCTCAATTTACTCTCAGGCATTCATACAGTGGCAATGTGCCCATTAGATTCAACATGGTAAATATCCATTTCCCGAAATATTTCAAAAACTGGGAAATAGTTTTTTTCGTGAAAAATCTTTAAAAAAATTAGGGGCGAAAGTTTGTGATGCACGGCTGCGTAAGATCAACATTTTCTGGGGCTATTCAGTGAAAAAATCTAGTTCGCCCCCCCCCTCATGAAAAAATCCTGTGCACAGCCCTGAGTGTATTTTATTGAAATATGTTACCAGTAATCCAGTCATGGCCGCCAAACTATCAACTAATAAAGCACCAGTAATCCACTATTTCATCTCGAAATTTCTACCAATAAGACCCAGTATATCACCAAGACATTCACCAAAAGATTACTGGTGCTGCAACGAATTTGTCCCGTACTGTAAACACTACAAAAACAATGCTCAAAAACACACTGAACTCATGGTGTTGGATACACCTCCGCCTCTGCTTTCTTCCTGGCCTCTGATAGGGATAGTCAGAATTCAAGGATCAACAACTGTCTTGCTCATTCCTCTTTTTTTTGCTGTTGAGCCTTCTCAATAGCTTGCTGCTGAAGCTGATTCAAGTTCTCATAGTAGGCATAATGCTTCATCCACTGTTTTCTCTGTGCTTCCCTGGCTTCTACTTCCTCCCATCATTGTACTGGGGGTTTTATTCTATTAAATTTTCGGTCCATTGGACCTAGCGCCTCTTCCCTCTCCATTGGCTTCAAGTGATAGTCCCAGAAGTTGATGTTACACTCCTGTTGCCTAAGGCTCAGGAGTCACATCTCTTGCTCTAGTTTCTATATTGCACATTGATAATCTGCTGCTGTCATGTTATCCCAATCTTTGATAAGAGCCATTTGCAGCAAATAATTTTTCCTCTTCTGCTCCTCGATGTGGACCGTTTTGGCATACTCCTGTTCTACATCCTGTACTTTTTCTGATGTTGGGTCCACCATCCTCAGTGGACTAGGACAAGGCTTCCCCAGATGGGACCAAAGTTGCTCAGTTCCTGCCATGGATCTGGCTGTCCTAGCTCACAGATGCGCTTTGGTTGCCCAAACCCTGAGGTTTGATATAGCAACTGGGCAGTGCTGAAACCATTTGCGGATGACAACCAACTCATCAAAGCACCCACCTAACATAGCATCTCCTCGTTTCATATCACGGAATCGTTTGACACATTGTCACAACCATGTTTGATTCAATTGATGTTGCACTGGGGATTTTCCTCCAGGAAGCGCCTCTCGCTTTTCCCTCCACAGCTGACTTTTACTATGCCCAGCTTCCATACCTCGAATTCTGCTATTACAGAGTTGTTGTTGACCCTTTCATCTGTTGCTTCTTCTTACGTTGTTGTTGATTAGGTCCCTTCTTACCAGGCTTTCGAGGATGCCCTTTATTGTATGGTTGCATATTGGAAGCATGCAAAAAAATGAATTGTTTCAACAACTGAAGACATGGTGATAAAAATTCACAATTCTCAACGCACAAAACATCCTTACACCATCGATTAGCAAAAAATTGCAATTGTCCAAAGGCATAAATCCCACGCAAAATTTTGGAGGGTGGAAGGGTGGAGGTGAAATATAAAATCTGATTGGAATAAGACCGCATTAGCTTTAAAATAGTGGGAGGGATTCGGATCCCTTTTGACACCTCCTGGGAACTCCCCAACTCCTTTGCCCGCTCCTTCATCATTGATGGCTCTTCAGTTAGCCGCATGCTGTCTATTTGGCTTGCAATACACTCCATTGGTCCTCCTCTCATCAATACTTGGTCGCTCTCTCATCAATACTTGGTCCCTGTGCTCTTTACCAACATCTGTCACAGTTTGCTTCCACAAGCTTTCATCCTTGTTCACCAGCTCCCCGGACGGATCATCCAGTTGTGGAGTGCCAGCCCGGCTCACCATCTCCTCCATGACCAATTCCTCCCTTGATTCCTTCAGTTGTTTTATTGCACCTGTCGACTGCTGGTCTAGGCTCTCAGATTCCACAGGCTCTCTAGACGACTCCTCCTGATGTGGAGTGTCAGCCTGGAGTGCTGTTTCCTCTTCCCGTGCCTGCCATTCCATGTCCTCATGCCGGCGAACGAGAATCCAATTAGCGATGTATGAAAATTGCTCTAGTAAAACTAGCTCGTTTGCCAATTTCTTCTGTAGTTTGTCCATGTCCAGCTGCAGTTGATCCAGCACATAATGGGAGGTACCAATCAGCAAAAATAAAATGAACAAATCCAACTGGGCACTAGTCCAGTTGATCATATTTTCCACTTGATCTGTTGCTGATAGCTTGCTCCAATAATCTTCATGCCATGGTGGCCTTGTCACCATGCATTCCACTCTAAATGCCTGACAAAACATACCAGGCAATGTGTTCCCATCTGGTAGCTGCTGATAGTCCTTAACGCCCACAATTGTTCCATACCTGCTCAAAGGAATGCCTGGGTATCCATGATACATATAGGCCAAATCAAAAACCGAATGGGCTTCCATCACCACTTCTTCTGGGACCCAACTACTGAGGATGTTGCGAGTTGTGGCCAGCCCAAAAAATTTTTAATGAATCACTTATCCTTCAGAATCATATGGAACATTCTTTGTGCGGCTTTGGCAATCTTTTCCTGACTATTATAGATATTCATAGGCACCAACAATGAGCCCAAGATGGCCGCATGATTGCTAAGCATTCTGGAATGCACACCTATTTGTCCCGACCAATTGCCCCATCATTGTAACTCGAACTTCCAACAATGGCTATACTAAGGATTATCTGTAGTTTTTTCAAGTCTCTATTGCAGATTGCTGATGGGTGGAGCAGTGTCTTCCAAAATATCTGTAGTGACTTCGCAATGACACACTTTTCTACCAATGCTTCCCCTGGTTCACAGTGGAAGTTGATTGCCCACAAAATTGTTCCTGAAACTAAATGGCCAAAGGAGCATGGAATGATCCATCACCTGTAAAATCAAAATGCCCTTTTAAACAGCCCAGTCTCCAGCAACAGAGGTCATTCTGCCAACTATGAACGCCTTATTCTATCTCAACATGCCTTGCCCTCAGCAGCGGAGCTGACACTGTTAACCCCCTGATTGTTTCCCCATGTAATCCATCCCCCCACTCTCTATTCAAACACAACTAATGACAATGTTGGCCCCTTATTTTAATCCGAATTCCTTGTCTTCTTTTTCCAATTCCTGAACATATAAAGGCCCTGTCATACTTCACTGCGCGGTACCGCGCAGCGCCGGTTGTCCTATTCATACTAACAGGCGGCGCCGCGCGGTACCGCGGGGTGGCTTGTCATACTTCGCCGTACGGCACCGCTTTTTTACTTTTGGATTTTGCTCTTCTCAAAAAATGTGTATTGGTTTAGTTGAAACCTGATGGGGCGCCGTGCGGCGCCGCAAAAAGTACAAAAACCTATTCATACTTCAAAGGCAGTACTGCGCGGCGCCGCTTTTTAGTATGAATAGAACAACCGGCGCCGCACTGTACCGCGCTGAAGTATGACAGGGCCTTAAGTCAGCCTGTTGTTTGGCTAGAACTTCCAATCTCATTCTCTGGCGTAATGACTCTTTCAACAAATCATAAGCCTTGATGTTTTTGTGGCTGTCCAACCATATCTTATTTGATCACAAACCTTCCCTTTGGCACTATTCCATGCTTCTTGGTTGTTTCTTTAGGGCATAGGAGATATCCACACTTCATTGGTTTACCACCAGCCATGATTATGACTGCATCTCCAACTCTCTTTTGTAAGGGCAGGATCCATTTTTTCGCACTGGTACACCTCATCCATGTTTGATGGGGCAGGTTGTTGATTTTCTCTTCTGACTGGGTAACTTATCTCTTGTTTACTACATGGGAAAGGAACTTGGTCCTGGTTGCTTGATTCTAGTCTCTTCGAGCTTGGAATTTCAGCCACTTTTCCCTTGGATAGTCCTGAGCTGCCAGTGCCATCCATGGGCTTCACAACTGAAGCTTCCCTTTCCTTGCTAAGTTCTTGTGCCTCCACTTCCTGGTTGTCCTCTGGTCGCATGTAGTGCAGCCGAATCTGGTCTGCGTGCACTGTTCTGGTGCCCTGGTTTTTAATGCACATATAATGTAATTGACTGCAGATATCCGCCTGACAACAACATAAGGCCCAATCCAATGTGGTTCCAACTTTCCCTCGACACCTTTTGCCCTTTGGCTATTAACCAACCACACTGGCTGTCCCTCCTCAAACTGTACCATACTTTTCTTCTTATCATACAATCTCTTCTGCTTTGTTGAGATCTTTGGATGGATTCCATGGCTAGCTTTCGCGCTTCAATCATCGGCTGCTCTACAGTTCTTGGATCCCATGGTCCTAGTGCAGATGGGACTGTTGAATGCAGTACTGTATCAATGGGGTACTGGGGCTTCTGACCATACATCACTTCAAATAGGATTTGGTTGGTCGAGCATTTGCCTGCTGTGTTGTAGGCAAAGACCACGTATGGCAACTTTCTGTCCCATTCTTCCTTGTAGTCACACACTGTAGTAGCCAACATGCTAATCGCTGTACAGTTGAACCTTTCTACCAATCCATCTATTTGGGGGTGATAAGGAACTGTCACAATCTTCTTGATGTTGAGCAGCTTGCACAGTTCCGTAACAACTTCTGCTGTAAATTGTTTCCCTTGATCTGATAAAATATCCTTTGGTGCCCTGTGCTGCAGTACAACTTTTTCTAACAAAAATTGGGTGACTGTCCATGCACGACTGTCTGCTATTGCTTGAGCAATGACCCATTTTGACAAATATTCTGTGCACACTACCACATAACAATTGTCCTTTCCAGTCTTTGGTGACTGTAAAATGTCAATGGCAACAAGCTCAAATAGATTTACAACTGGAATATTCTGCAGTGGTGACTTTGTGACTGACCCCTTCTTCATTGCTTGGCACACATTACAACTTCACACAAAGTCTTGGACATGCAACCACAAAAAAGGCCACCAATAACACTCTTGAATTTTTCGCTATGTCTTCTCCATTCCAAGATGGCAGGCAAAAGTAGAATTATATAAATATTGGAGGATTAGCTGTTGTTTTGATGCTGGCACCACCAGCTGCATTTCCTCTTCCTGGGGGTTGGGTCTCCGATACAGCTGCTTATCTTCTCCAACCAGAAAAAGTTTGGCATCTTTAATCACTTGATCAGCTACCATGGCTTCTGTGGGCAACTGCCCAAACACTAAATATCGGCAGATGTTTAAGCGAAATGGATCTTCCCACTGTTCCATACTCCAATCCGTATGCCACTCTAGTTCGAATGATTGCACCTTCATATTGTTTTGTTCTTCCATAATCACCTTACCGGCATTAGCTACAGTGATTTCAATTTTTGGCAATGCTGAATCATCCGACTCTGTTCTGGTCGAGAAAGATTTCGCTGGACCAGCCTGGGACATGTTGTCCCTCTCCAGGAACTCTTCAAAGCTTACTGGCCTCTCCACTAATGACTCTTCCACACATACCGCAGTTGGCTCTGCAGGCTTTTGAGAGAGTCCATCTGCATTACCATTAGCTGATCCTTTATGTGGAATAAGCGAAATGTGTATGCTGCAAGATCTTGTTGTCACCTATGAATTCGTCCATTATTTTCTTTGTGTCTTTAATGCCATAACTGCTGAGCTATCCGAAACCAAATCAAATTTCCTTCCAAATACATATGGCTGGAATACATTTGTTATTGCCCAGTGAACAGCTAACAAAAAATTTCCTCCCCTCAACTCAAAATTGTCCTCATCCACTAGAATATTTCCATCAAAAATCGATAAATCGTAATCACAGGCAGCGTACCCCATTGGGTTTATTACCCTGGTCTTAGATTTGGAAGTTCATTTACTACCTCTATAAAAACAGCTCACTATAGCAAAAAATTTTGGTAGACCTCATCCTCTCCTCAGTAGGTTATAGTAATTTGAGAAAAATTGCACAATGTTTGCTTGAGAGGATCTACTCAGTAGTCTTTTTGACACACTTACTGAGCAAATGATAATGGGAAAGTATGCAACTTTTGTGCTATATAGCGATTTTTAGGAAAGGATATCAGCATATTTATATATACTAGCTGTAGGAAATCATTATATATATATAATTGGGAGATCAAATAATGACTTATGTGTATGTGATTTATCAAAAAATCGCCCATTGGGAAGAAAAACATTATGTTCTTAAAATTCTTCCTCTTCATGCTCTCCTTTCCTTTTTCCCGCTTCTGCATTGGGTCTTCTGTGTGCATATGGTTACCCAAGCTGTGGCATATTTTCTTCCTATGAGTTGAGGCATGCGAGGTCGGTTGATGTGGATCAGGAGTTGTACCTGGTTTCAAACTCGTTCACTAAAGCCACAATCAGCATCAGCACTTTGAAATGGAAGCACTGTTTCTACCCTTATCAGTGATGGAATAAGCTCATACTCGTGGAGATACTGGTTCAAATAATGTTTCCAAAAGTATGTTGTACCCTTTTTTTGAAATGTGCAGGAATCAGTTGACACGACAATCTTCAAAGTCTGACTATTCTCTGCTTATAATTAATACATTCAAGTTGCATGGTTGGGAGCTGGAAAATGGGGTTGAAATAGTAAATAGTTTTTTACCGTAAAAACTGTAAAGTAGGGGCATTATTCATTTTTGCAAGTTGTAAGCAAGAATTGTTTTGCGGTGAAAGTACTCACCACCCCCCTCCGCAAAAAAGTCGAGAGCAAAAAAAGGTCACGGCATGGCGCGGGTTATTTCAAGTACTACCCTTACAATTTACGATTTTACCCCTTACCTAAATTTTCGACCTTGGGGACCTCTGCTGAAAACCTATAAAAAGAAATAATTCAAGTTGACGGTATTTTCTCATTTTTCATTAAAAAAAATCTCATTATTGGGGTTTTCCATGATGCAGGGCACGATTCTGAACTCGAAATAGGTGGTGCTCATATACTCCAGTGGCCAAAAGGTCGAAAAACACAAATTATGCGAATGAGCAAAAGAATACAATATTCACCACTAAAATTGCATTAACTGAACATTTAACCTCTATATACCTAAGCCTGAACCATAGACTAAGCCTGGACCTAAGCCTGAACCTAAACCTAAGCCTGAACCTAAGCCCAGGCCTGAAGCTAAGCCTAAACCTAAGCCTAAACCTGAACCTGCCTAAGCCTGAACATTGAATCTAAGCCTGAACCTAAGCCTAACCCTAAGCCCAAGCCTAAACCTTGTGTTTTTTCGACTTTTTGACCATTGGAGTCCATAAGCGCCACTTATTTCGAGTTCAGAATCGTGTCCAGCATCATGGAAAACCCCAAATCAAGTTTTTTGGTGAAAAATGAGAAAAAGCGACAAAAAACTCCACAATATCACTGCAATAAAGAATTAAAAATATCCATTTTCCCCCTTATTTAACCCCCCATAAATCAGTGCCCGATGGTTGCCGCCATCTAAACTAAAGTTTTCCTGGTGTTTCAGGTCTCCCTCGACATAGTCAGGTTGCCAAAAATACCCAAAATCGTGCCTACTCTATTTTACCTATCCACGTCACTGAGATAAGAAACGGGCTATTCTGATTCGGAAAGAAATCGAATGCTGCGAAAATCCAGATTATTTTTATATAATTTATCATGAAGTTTATATTTTTCTTCAATTTTCGGCTACGAATTTCTCCTCAACAACGGTTTAAAGATTAAATTAAGGATGTCTGTAAGTCGTGTCGCGTAAATTTTTGGTTGAAAAATCGTGCCAACAACGTAAATTTTTCTGTTTGAATCAAACGCCAAAAAAAAGTCGGTTCCCAATCCCACCGAATGAACATAGGAAGTTAAAAATTTTTATTCATTCACCAGTGTTAATAATCTCAAAGTCTGTTGCGATAATACAAACATACTATTCAAATGGAATTCGCTAGGATTCAAGGCAAATAAAACTAGTGAGTATTATACTGAATGACTCGGCGCGAAGTGCCAAAAAAAATTTACGTTTTCAGCCCTTAAAATGACTAAAAATCATGGAAATTTAGCCTTAGACCAGTCAAAAATTTTGTGCCAATTGGCACAAACGCTCAAAAATTTTTGTGCCATTCCAAATTTCTTTGTGCCAGAAACCATGTTTTGGCACACAAAAACACTGATCTATTCAATCAACGTTTATCGACTGCGCAGCAGGGTTTTTTTTGCACAGGCCAGATTGCAATATGCAACCTGGAGAAAAATTTTGGTTACCGTGATAAATTTTTGATAGCTCATTATAAAATCTATAAATTCGCTTAATTTTATCGGAAAAACCATCAAAAGCTATTTTGCATGTGTTTCATTCGTTTCGCGTCGGTTTTAGGCTTTCAAAACCCAATTTTGTGAGTTTTGGAGAGAAAATCAAAAAGTTGATATGAGTAACTTGTTCTGCGCATAGCGCCGAAAATCTTGGATTTTGATATCCTAGAACGCTAAAAAATAAATCTCTTCAACTTTAATTTCCTAGACAGAACAGAAGGTTCAATTATTCAGTGAATTTTCAGACGGGCAAACTAGAATTAAAAAACCAGGCAAGCAACTAAGAATTTGGATTCTTCAATCAGCGAGAAATTCCACCATTGTCTTAGACTCAAAATGCTTTAATCGCACAATAGTCGAAAAGATTTTGGAAAATAACCTAGAAAAATCTTGCTTTTCCTCGAATTTGTCGAAAGCAATACAGGTTTATCCAGCATTTGGATAATTAAAAGCTATAAGCATTAGCTAGAATGACATTTTCTAAACGCGCACTTGAACAATATAAAAAATTATGAATTATTTCAAATCCGGAGCGAGGCGCCCGAAAATTTCCAGTATTTTCCATTTTATAACGCATAAAAATGCATTTCCGGACACACGACCATATAGCCTAATCAAAACTGCAGTCAGGCTCCAGGTTGAAGTGTGCAACTTGGCAAGAAAAATTTGGTTGCACAGCCCGAAATTGGGTTGCTGTGTGCAAAAAAACCCTGCTGCGCAATGCGCACTGTTTTTTCGCCACATATCGGTGCTTTCGACGAAAAAATCTCGAAATGCGAAAAAAATTATAAGCTCTTTTGTCAAATGACGTAAAAAATTCGGGATTCCTATGTCGGAATGATGCTGGTGCACTCAAGAATTTCAAAGCCTCAAAATTTTCCGGCGCGAGCGGCACTGTTTTTTCGTAGAGACCCTTCCCCATTTGGCGAAAGACACCTTATGCTTTATTTATGCATTTTTTAGCTTTTCTGATCATATTCATATGCTTCCGCAGTGAAGAAAAAACAGCCGAAGAAAACACTTTTAGGATTTCAACTTTTCTGCTGATCTTTATCTAATTTCTCCTCATTTGATGATCGTTATGACAGTTAATAGCAAATTGAAATGTGACATTTTCTTTACTTTCATCATCGAGGAACGTCACAAAAAATTTTAAAGCATGACCTTTCAATTTTCCAATGTTTAGAATCTTGATGCTAAGAGCTAGATTTTGAACGGCGTTCAATGATCAGTTACTCATTGATTTCGTTTTCTAAACGTTTTTCCGTCTTTCACTTGAGGTACTTTTGCTGTCGAATGTCATTTTAAACATTTATTACTTGAAATAAAAAATAAATAAACGTATCATTGACTCGAACATAGAAAAATTTTCGGCGCTTCGCGCCTATTCATGCAGCACATGTGTAAGAATAATTATTATTATAATCGAAGAACATATTGAAAAGCGTAAAACTCTTGTGAGAGATGCGTTGTATAAGTATTATTTCATTATGAAATGAAATGAAAATATTTATTGCTGTAACACAAAACAAAATAAAAAGAGAAATGCAAAATGAAATACATAATATAATGTCGTATGAATAAGTTTTGTAAATCGACTGGCAAAAGATGTATAAATATTTTAAGAAACGGGTAAATCATGCAGCAATAGGGTGCAAAGGTTACTTGAAAAGTAACAACTTACATTCACCCACCCCCCCCCCCCCAATGCGTTATCGAAGTTCAGAAGTTTAATTTTTTCTTTGAAAGTGTGCAAACTGGGAGAATTAACGATATCGGATGATAAAGAATTCCAGACATTAATATAACGGTTAAAAACGCCAAACTGACAAGCAGTGGTATGAACTGACTTTATCGTCAATCTTAGATCATGATTA
The DNA here is from genome assembly GCA_963922205.1 of Romanomermis culicivorax. NCBI lineage: Eukaryota > Metazoa > Nematoda > Enoplea > Mermithida > Mermithidae > Romanomermis > Romanomermis culicivorax. Next base: position 98,490 of record CAWUHX010000015.1, on the reverse strand, counting down.
CGACGCGTATTATTGTTGCTTATACAGAAAAAGTCATCAGGATTTAAACATGTTTTTTGTGGATTATGTTGTACATGGTATAGAGGACAGATTCTAATCTACGAATATCAAGTTCGGGCGAACTCCAGAAAATTCGATTTTTTTCGTTTTTGAGAATTTTCGATACTTGTAGCAGTGTAACGCAAAAATGCGTTCAAAAATATTTGGAAACAGCGGAGTGAGTGTTTTTGAGCAAGAAAACGCGTTTTAAAAAAAATTTCCACTTTGAAAAAAATCTTGGGTCAATCCACAGTTGGAAAAAGTTCTTGGAAAATACAGTAGTTACCTAAAACTCTAAAAACAGTAATTCAAACAAATCGAGGAGAAAATGGCTTGTGTGTTTTCAGATAGAAGTAGGCAAATTAACCAATTTTACTGCATGCAACCAACATTTTTTTGTGTGCGCAAAAATTCTTCTGCGCAGAAAAAGCCCAATTCATTCGCCTAATAGTTCAAGCCTTACTATTGACAATGGAGCTAGATGAAATAGACGCTGCCGCTGTTCCTGCAGTCGAAGTCGAATTGACAATGAGCAATTTAGAGCATGAAGAACTGGTGAATGGGCATCTGTCTGCCAAAAAATGCGGTCAACTCCTGCTATTTTATTTAATTGAAAACGATTTATTGAACGCGAGGTTTTTGTGGAGACGTACTCCACTCGATGTAAAGCAACAAAAGGATATGAGCGCGGATCTTTCTGCGATATGGAAAGTCGTGCTTTTGTTGCTGAAAAAAGATTACGTTAATTTCTATTCGATTTTAAAGAAAGAGTGGTCGGCAGAAATTAAGTAAGATGCGTTGAATCAGAGTACCCCGTAGGGGGCATAGGGGTATTATCCCGGTCTTAGCTTAGGAAATTTATTTACCACCCCGGTAAGAGTGACTCACTGATTGAGTTAAATGGGACAAAAGTAATTTTATTGGTACACAAAATTTTGGGAAGTGTCATAATAGGTAAGCCAATTTGAAAGAAATGAGTAAGTGGGCACTTTTAGAAGGACCGATATTGGCCGTTTTTTAGAATGCTGGGTCAGTATGAAAAAATACGTATACGGTGTCCACAGGTTTAAAAATGTATATAGTTCATAAATGATTATGATGTATTAAAGTAGAAAAATTGGCAGATGTACAGAACCAGTGGTTTTTGTAGGAGACAAACATTTTTGGCTCCGTGCGAAGGTTTTTGTGGTATGTTTGTAGAAAGTAGAAGTACATTTTGTCGAGATGCTTTCTGGCGCGTTCAGAAGTTTGTGTTGTAATTCTTGGGATTGAGCAATCTACCGTTTTCTCAAAAATTGTGCTTCTTTTGGAAAACTGTTCAGAAAAGAGGGAAAATGTTGATGATTCGACGTGAAAAAACAATTTTGGTGCATTTTATAACGTGAACATGTGATATTGGCCAAGGTACTGGGGAATAACATCGATGCACGCCTATTGCGTTCAGGGAGCTACCGAGATATACTCCCTCAGCGACCTTACACAGGGAGGAAAAAAAGGTCACGGCGCGGCATGGGCAAAGTAGAATCCTTACCAAATACGATTCTACCCCAATCGACATTTTCGACCTTGATATTGTCTGTGCTGAATATATGTTTGCTTTTATTGTTGTAACTCACAAATCATATATATTGAATTGAAAGGATTTACTTGAAAATCGAACGACTTTTATGTTTATTCTGTGGCCATCCAGTTAGCCTTTTCAAATTTACATAACCTATTGATTCCAATTTTAGGCCGTTGGTAGAACAATTGCGGGCCGCCGTTCAGAATCGGGTTTTAGATCTCATTTCGCGGTCGTATTCATCGATCAAAGTTGACGATTTAATTTCCGTTATCGATTTGACCGTCGATCAAACGATTGCTCTAATCAGAGAAAAGGGATGGAGATATGAAGAGAATTCGCGAATGATTGAACCGATCCTTAGTCGAAAGCGTTCCGAGCCTGATTTGAGCAGCCAACATCAGTTGAGCTGTCTTTCGAGCTACGTATCGTTTTTAGAAAATTGAAGATTATTCAAGTCAATTTATTGTCATTTTTCTGCGTTTTCTTGATTTAAAATATAATAACAGTTCAGGCCATGCCCATTGCTAATTACGCATCTGTCTGAAAAAATGCAGACCTCACAAAATCTGGATATCTAGAACTCTGACAGCAGATTTGAGGGAGCTCCAATTTTTTATATATGATAAATTATAATGTCTTGGCCTTCTGGGGCCGTATAGAAGTGATGAAACACAAGAATGTTTTGTGTTTCATCACTTCTATACGGCCCCTTTTTTGAAGCTCATCAGCCATGATGTGAAGATAAACTCTTGATTTTGCGTAATTTTTTCCTGGCACTAATCTGCAAGCTGTTCTCAGCATGGATTCTTTCGAGTCACGTTCTAACATCGGAAGTTATCCAAAAGTAAGCTTGAACTTCAATTTGTAATTACTTTTATCTAGATGTAGCTTTTTTCTTTGTTTTAGGCCAAGAATGTTTAAATGCACCTGAAAATTTAACTGAATGAAAGGAATTTGAACTAGATGAGATCAGGTAAGCTTTTATATTAATGTCCTTGCTCATTACATACAAGTTCATTTTTCCCGGTTTTTTAAAATGATGTTGATCTTCATGAATTTCGTTTTTCGAAGCGTCCCTGTGTGATTTAAACTCTAGATCATACATGCACATAGGGGGTAGGGGGTAAACCCCCATACATGAGACCCTGGCCACGCCCCCCTGGCCAAAAAAAATCGTCAAACACCCCACCCTGAACTTTTTCCAAGACAGCTTTTTTCATGATTTTTCTGCATATTTTTTATGAAAAATAGGTTCACAGAACTTTTTTTGTTTTTTTGCTCACCCAGCCCCCTACCCCCTGGGAAAAAAAGTCCATGGACCCTCCCCCCTGGAAAATTCTTGCCGTGCATGCCTGCTCTAGATATAACGTTGTGAGAAATTTTATCGCGGCGGGTTTTGCAGGAGATAGAGTTTTTGTGATAGCCGACTAACTTTCGCTGGAATTGTCATAACTATCTCACAATCTTTTTGGACATCTGGCCACTGACGACTCGTTTATTGAGATATAATTCTGCCAATATCTACAAATTTCTCAATAGTAAATTGAAAAAAAGCATTTAGTTCCGTGGGTAGCCAAGGTCCCGTCGATGATTTTATGACATGGTCATACATGTAACGGAGCTCCGAAGTTTGATTTGGGGGTCAAGGAATTTTTTGGGAGCGGAGGTTCATCGATTGCCCAAAATTTTAGGGGGTACTTGGAGGAAAGAATATTCAATTTTTTCGTTTACTAAGTATTTATTTTATTTATAAATGTATCTATTGCGCGAAAGGGCGAATAATTTGACGTTTTTGACCGTTTTCTGTTCAAAAGTGACCATTTTTTATTTAGAGATTGACATTTTTCAGTTTTTTCTCACCAAAAGTATTTGGGTCCCTGTGGCTATCATATGGCTAGCCATATGATTGGCAAGTCTTGATGGGGATCACCATATGCCCAACGATTTCTGTGGGGAATCCCTATACCCCCAATTACATTTATAGGCATGGTAGATTGATATGCTAAATTGACGTTTAAAAACATTCTTTTAATTTTCCTCCAGTTTTGAAGATACGCTCAAGCTTGTAAAAATTATGTGACGTTCAAAATATGTTTTTTCAATTTAGCTAGTTTTTATGGGATATAGGGGCGCCTAAGAATTTTCTGGTGCTTCTCGATTCTGTGTTATTGCTGAAAGTTTAGGTTAGAACCTGAAAATCGTTAATTTCGGCACTTAGGCCACAACTTCTAATTAGCCCAATATTTTGATTGATTGGCGAAACTGCTCGTCTGTTTTGCTGTCTTTTCTTCTCCAGTATATATAACCAAAAAGTCGAAAAATTATCCACATTGCGTGCTCCCAAGTATAGGTGGTCGCTTTCGCCTAAAAACATTCTATTCTCAAATTTAATATACGCATAAATAGAATAAAATTCTAAAATTTCATTATTACGAAATTCAATGATGGCCCTGTTAAACGATTATTCAAAAATGTGCATAATTTTTATTGTTTCTCTGTCACACTATAGTTGCTCTGCTGCAAGAGTAAAATTCGGCTCGATTTTGCCGCGCCGATTTTTTCTTCTTTCGGTCTTATCCTTGTCTTTTCTGGAAGTTTCGAGGAGTTTTTGCTCCGCTCATTTAATAAGGTTTATGAGACGCTCTTTGGGTCGATTAAAAATCCTCGTTTTTGAGAAAGAAGTTAACTTACGATTAATCATTATTTCTACTTAAATTGTTCTCCATGCTTTGTATTCTATTGCTATCATCCTTTGTATTCTATTACTATTTCTTGTGCTGGTAAATATTTTTCTCATACACAAGTGACATTTTTTACTTTTTGGTGCTTCAAAACTTATTCTCGGCGAGTTGATGTATGACCCTTGCACCACTCAAAACCGGTTGAAAAGCTTTTGGGAGACTTTAGAATTTATGCAGTGTTCAAAAACACATAAGCAACTGCTGCACATTAAAAAGTGGAGCAACTCACACCAATCGTTCAATGATATAAATGTATTTAAGCGTCAAATAGGATGGGTACTTATCGTTAGGACATTCCTGCTTGTATTTTACTAATTTTATTATTCTTTATTAGTTTTAAATTCTATTTTGAGAACCTATAGAAGAACTTGTGCTAGTAAAATGGTTATTGATTTAGAAAACGCTGCGTTGGTTATCGGAATTGGAGAATTTATCCAATATCTAAGTCAACCTATCATATTCTTGAAGCGACCGAATCCTCTTTACACCAGCATGGTAGGATGTTGACCCCCGTGTAAAAAATTTGAAAATCGAAATTTGTATGAAATTTATTGTAAAAAATAATTGAAAAATTTAAAGTAAAGTTTCTTTCATTAGTCAAAAATAACTTAAACCATGATAATTCTGGCCACAAAATCACTGAGAAAAGTATCCACTTTTTTCTACCGCGGCGCTAATAAAAGGCCTGCGCTAGTGAAAATTTGGTCGCGCCAAGAAAAAGTAATACGAATTAAGGGAAGCTGGTGGCCGCGCTAACGGGCATGCCGCTAAAAACGGTGAAAGTACCTTTTCGATTTTTTTCGGTTCATATTTATATTTTACCTTAGCAGAATCAATATACTTACCAGATGATCCACTTTTTTGACTACATCAGACCAGGATCCAGTAACTTTGCTTCATCAGATCCGGACCCATAAAAGTGCAATTGTAGTTATTCGTCCTGCTGTTTATCACAGGGCCTGCCCCGCACACACCACCACCTCTACAACCACAATATTAGAACCGTCCACGCGGCTCGGTCAGCATAGTTGTTAGCGCGTCTGCCTTGCGTTCAGATGCTCGCGGCGTTTGAGTTCCTCAGCGAGCTTTACTTTTCTATGGCGCCGGCCACGTGGATTTGGGCATACGGCACAGTTATCGGGTCCGGATCTCAAATGGCAGATCCGATTAGATCCGCATCCTGTATGTCGCGCATATGCGCACGAATAATCGTTGTGATTATTTGAAAATAAAGAAATATCATTTGGCGAAAATTTGGCCTTAATTAATGTTTTTTGTCCTACACCCTTTTGTAAGTACAAGCGACCGGCTCAACCCCGTTTATACTGACCACTAACAAATATTTTTATACGTACAACGTTGTAACGCGCTAAAAATCAACATTCATGACTGTAAATAATCCACTTACTTTGTCTGAATTTTGACTGCACATCGTTTTCTATTTGCCCTACGGGTTTGAAAACAGTTACGAAAGATATAATTTCTCTTTGTCACCTCAATTGAAGTTAAATTATTCTCCCATTAATTGAACGAAAAAATTAACGCTAGACTGTTCATGAATTTGTTGATCTTATGAGCTTCGGAAACAGTATAAAAGTGAAATGCTTCTTGTTCAATCCATTCGAAAAAAAGGTACACTATGCTCATGTGCATAGCTTCCAAAATGATCAAACTAGGCAAATTAAATTTTGGTCGAAAATGAAGGAAGATTTAAGTCATAACATCGAAAAAATTCATTAACAAAGTTCGAAAAATCGCTGCAGGCGCTATAGCACCTTAGATTCGAAACATCCTTTTTTGGCCGAAATCGCCAACAAATTTTACGAACTGACAAATGTCAACCAGGTCGATTTGGGGGCTGACGTCCAATTTTGTAGCTTGTTTAACCACTGCTGTCGCTCTCGATGTTCTAGGTCGTCCACTGCCTTGCTAGGGATCAGTCGATCCGGTTTTTTTTTCACTTTCAACAGCTTGAAGCATTCAAAGTATTTCCAACTTTCCTGTAGAAAATTTTTGAAAAGTTTCCTCCCGCCATAACTCAACTGAGTCAGCTTCAGAATAAATGCTCTCAATTTTCGCGGATTCTTATCCATTCCACGGAAAAGGATATTTGGCCTATCCCTGCAAGAAACACAAAAAGTGTGTTCTATCCGTTTTCGCTAAAAAATTGAATCGGAAATTTTCTGTTGTTGTCCACGTAAAAGTTTTGGTCGCTTTATATGTGTAGTTGATGCAAAATCAAAAACTTGCGTAAAAACTGATATTTATTACTCTTTTCCTTTGTTTCGTTTTCTTTATTTTTGCCCCTTCGACTAACCCGAAGATGGTGTAATAAATAGTAATATCAAATTTATTGTTTCTTTCTTTCAATTCTTTAGATTTAACGTAAAGGCTGCTAAATTGCTCACTGATGTGCTTTTATTCTGTTATCTGTTTTCTCTCATCTCACATCTTCGTTTATCAGTTCCACACCAAGTTTATCAGTTCCACATGGAACATACTTTATCTATGATTAATCACGTGTCTATGGAACCAACTTGTTTCCGCATACCTCAATCACTCGATATATTCCAATTGTAAAGCTCAATAAACCACTGCTTTTTTTCATTTCCAGATTAGTATGAAAATGACGCATAATGCTCCATTATCGGTCAGCTTATGCGAAGGCACGACAGCTGGCGTCTCTTTGGGTCCATACGTGGACAACGAAGAATGCCTGAAAACCCGGAAATACTGGTGCTTTTTACTTTCGTCTTGCGTCACTCTGGTCGTTTTATTGAGCTTGGTGATCGTCTATCGAGCATTGTGCTACATTTTTCCCGGATCCAACAACGATAATAACGCGTCGTCTGCGTCAACATCAGAGGATTACGGCGTCGGGCCCGATCATAAAAAGTCCGTCCACAAAATCGTCTACGATGAGACGTCTTATACGGAAAATTACGTCTACGAACCACCCAAACAACAGGAAGAAATTCAAATCGGTTGGATAACTGAAGCCAAAGATTGGGCCGGCGAGTTGATATCTGGTCAAAGTTTGACCGGCAGAATTTTAGTAGGTATCTCTCTGTAAGCTTTAACCTAAACTTGGAGTGAGCGTTGAAAGTAAATTTTCAACTATGTTTCGTCAGTAATTTTCCCTTATTCTTTTCATATTCATTTTTTAATTATTTTTTTCTATTCCAAAACTTTTCTTTTTTCTGCTTCTGTGAGTCAATAATCAGAGGTCATTTTCTGCAATAAAATCTCCGTAGGTAGCGTATTTTTTGCTTCAACGATAGACTGAATTGAAAGGTCATAGTATGACTTAAATCCTAATATTGATAAAGAAGAAAATTTCAAATTGTTGGAATTATAATCACTGCATTTTATACGTTCTTTTCCTTTGTAGGTCGTTTTGGTATTCATTCTTAGTTTGATTTCACTCGGTATTTATTTCTACGATGCTTCGAAGTACATATGATTTCAATTGAATATGCATGTAATCATAGTTCTTTAATGTCGTTAAAAGTTAATTTATTGTGTCTAGTGCTGCTTTTCAAGTCGAAAATTGTACGCCGTGGTCGAAATCGATTTTACAACAAATGGATTTGGCATTTAATATCAGTTTCTTGATATACTTTTTCATTCGAGTAAGCTAAATCCGGAAAAACGCTTTTCGAATCATCTGAATAGTTTTTGAAATTTAAAAGTTACAGTTTAGTTGTATTAACTTTCAAATTCATGATTCGTCACGCTTTTAGCATTTGGAATAAGTCTCATTTTTTTTCTCTTTCATATTCTAGTTCATCGCATCGAGCGACAAATTTTGGTTCTTATTGGAGGTTCACAGTCTGGTTGATTATTGTACGATTCCGCCTGCCTTCATGACTATTTACTTGGAGAGGAGTTGGCTTGGTAAGAAATCTTAGACGTACTGTGATACCTTTTTACTAAGTCTGATTAGATTTTAGGTCTCAGATTTCTCCGAGCCTTGAGAATCATGACGTTTCCGGATATTCTGCAATATTTGAATGTGCTGAAAACTAGCAGCTCGATAAGATTAGCTCAATTGGTTAGCATTTTTGTTAGCGTCAGCTTAACTGCCGCAGGGGTTATTCACTTGGTAAAAACAGCATTATCAATGCTTTGAGATATGACGTTCTTTGTTTTTAGTTTGAAAACAGCGGCGATCCTTTCGAATTTAGCAATCCTCAGCGCATAAATTATTGGGATTGTGTTTATTTCTTGATGGGTAAGTTGAAATTCGAAAAAAATTAATTCTATTGTGGGAATTAAGATTTCATCGATTTTCAAGATCAGAGTACTTACGTATATTTTGATCAGGAATGAAATCTTTTTCAAAGTCTGACTTTTTCCTTTATCGCGGAGCTTTGTATGTATTATGCAATAATTTTTTAGTGACAATGAGCACTGTCGGTTACGGCGATATATTCTGTAAAACGTTTATCGGAAAAATATTCATGATAATATTTATCTTGGGCGGTTTGGTAAGTGGAGAGAATTCGATCTCGAACATTTGACTTCGGTCAAAAATCTTCTTGGAGTTACTTGCATAAATAATATTGTCTCATCTGTCCAGGCCATGTTCGCAAGTTACATACCCGAAATTGCCGATTTAGTTGGCTCGAGACAAAAATACGGTGGCGAGTATAAAGGCGAACGGGGAAAAAAGCAAGCTGTTGTAGCTGTCGATTTTTTAAATTGACCTTGACTATTCCTTTGTTCTAGGCATATTGTCGTTTGTGGCTACATTACTTTCGAATCAGTTAGTCATTTTTTACAAGATTTTCTACATGAAGATAGAGAAGACGTTGACGTGGAAGTTGTTTTCCTGCATAGGTATGTATTGGTCTATTTCTTGTATTGAATTTTGATGTGTTGGGAATATGAATTCGTGATCCCGGTAATAGATCGTGCAAAATTTACTGCAAATTTTTTTCTATCGCATCCAATGCATTTTTTACGCAGCAAAATGGTAAAAACGTGTATCGCGACTGATTATTTCTCAAAAATACCGGTCACCAAATGCTCTACCCCATCATTCCTTGCTATATCGAAACTCTTTCATTTCAGAATCACGCCTGATTTGGAACTCGAAGGACTTTTTAAGCGACATTTCACAAAAGTGGAATTTTTTCAAGGCACGGTAATGGAAGCGATGGATTTGACTCGAGTTAAGGTGATAGAGCCGATCTTATTTTGTCCTTCAGTTCTTGTTTCACTGTTTTCATTTCTACATTGCTAGAAATTAATTTTTTCACTTTTTAGATTGGAGAAGCTGATGCTTGCCTAGTTTTAGCAAACAAATATTCACCGGAACCTGACGCTGAAGACGCCGCAAATATTATGCGGGTGATTTCTGTGAAAAATTATTCATCCGACATTCGTGTTATCGTCCAATTGATGCAGTACCATAACAAGGTAAGATTTAAAAAAATTATCTCAATCTATTAAAATGTAATTTTAAGGCTTTTCGTATCGGTAAAATATTTTAGGCTTATCTTCTCAATATTCCTAGTTGGGACTGGACACGAGGCGATGACGTCATTTGTTTAGCCGAGCTGAAACTAGGTCTGATCGCACAAAGCTGTCTAGCACCGGGATTTTCGACTATGGTAGCTAATTTGTTCGCAATGCGGTCGTTCAAAGTTGTAAGTTTATGATGTTGTATGTCGCGACAAGCATGAGTCATTCGATCTTCTTTGATGAATGCGGCTGCAAAATCTGATAGTAGGTGGATGAATATATTTTATATTGTTTGATTTTGGCGAGCTTATTATCGTAAATCATGTTTCTAGTTTGCATTCCAGAGACTTTGTCGGCTTTCGTTTCATAACCATATCTAAAAAAAGGGATTTTCGATATCCCAAATCTCTACTTGACGGCGTAATTTTTCGAACGATTTCATTTTCATAAGTTTCATTCAGTTTCCTGATGCCGCCGATTGGAGATCGTTGTACCTTTATGGAGCTGGAATGGAAATGTATACTGAAACCTTATCGCACAGTTTTGTTGGAATGACATTTACCGAAGCAGCTCTGTAAGAACCAAAAAAGGATACTGTGGTTAAATTAAAGTATCCTGTCACTTCCTGAAAAAAGTCTTCGATCTAAAAATCTGGTCGGAAATTTTTGAAACGCTCCTTAATATAAATATTTAATTTTGACCAATGTATACAAAAAGGTCGCTAACTTTGGCACGTGTTCCATCTACTGCTCTATGCTCTAATATGGAGCTTATCCCATTGAGTTAATAGTTGCACAAACGAGCTATCTTAAAGCATTATCTTTAAGAAACGTGATATAATTGGCGGTCTATGTACGTATGACCCGAAATGTTCCACGCAAATACTTATTATTCCTATTTTAAAGGTTACTATACACTAAATTGAATTTATTATTACTGGCCCTTGAGAGAAAAAACTACGAAATGAAAGAATGCAACATCGAAATAAATCCAGGAAAAGATACTTACATTGAAATGCAAACTATTGGATTCTTTATGGCTCAATCAGCGGACGAAGTCAAACGGTTGGTTGGAAATTTTCGCCGTTCTTCCTATATCCTTATTCGTCCAAGTTTTCAGGGCATTTTACTACTGCAGTAAATGTCATGCCGACGTTACGGATGTAACGATGATAAAAAAATGCAAATGCAAACATTGTTAGTTTCTTGTGAAAATAGATATGAGCCAAAAATTCAATTTTTTTCCTTTCCAGTGTCGCTATTTCGAAAGAAAGTGAAAGAAATGTCGCACTTACGTTCAGCAGGTGATTTACAAATACATAATTTGGTGATTTTTTGCCGAAAAATTTTTCTTATAGAGCCTACGCTAGAAACTGCGATCGCGTTTCCGCGAATAACTGACCGCAAAAGTATTCGACATTCTTTTCTTCTTTACTGAACATCAATTCTTGGCTAATTTCAAGGGTCGAGCATATTTGGAGGTCGAGACAAATTGGAAAATAAAATTCGCAGAGCGAGAAGGTTAGTTTTGAGTTAGTATGACGTATTATTTATTATGGTCGTGACGCACTGAGTTGGTCTAAGCTCAGTACTTGAAAAACGATTCACTAATTCGCAAAAATTTCAGTGATATTCCATTACTTATAATTCAAGTATCAAATGTAAATACAATAAATGTCAAACTATTGTATTAGGCTAAGTATCAGGAGGAAGTCAGCTTCCATCGTTCCAACTCCCCGACTCATCTTTGACAAATTGACCGATCAGGCCACAACTAACCAAGAAATGAAATTCGACTCCACTGGAATGTTCCATTGGACGCCACCGCGACCAATCGAAGATTGCTTAATTGTAATTTTACCAGTAAATTTTATTCCATTCGCTGATGAATTTTTTTCATTTTATTGAAGGAAAGACATCAAACTTCGATGACAGTTCTCACGGAGCATGTCGTCGTATGCCTATTTGCAGACAAAGATAGTCCAATCATGGGTTTACGAAACTTTATCATGCCCCTGCGATCGTCGAATTTTCATTACCATGAATTGAAACACGTTGTCATTGTCGGTGATATTGAATATTTGCGGCGAGAATGGAAAACGTTGTACAACTTACCGAAAATTTCAATTTTGAATGTAAGTTAAATACAGTGTTGGGTGATGGAAGAATTTTTTGGCGGTTCCAGAAACCTAATTTTAAGTTGGTTGCCTGATTTTTGAATTTTGCGTACGTTTTCAGCTCGAGATTGATATAATTTTTGCTACTAAAAAGATCGGTTGATGATTTTCAGCTATTTTTTGGGATATCCGCCAGAATTCCCATCCTGTGCGCGATTCAGTTGAACGAGTGAAGACTTCGGAATAAATACGTATAGTGAAATATTTTGTAAACTTCTAAAAGTCGTCAGATTACTTGAACATTTCATTCGTGGTGATACTTCCTTTAGAAATATTAGCGTCAAATTAGATGCTATATTGTGATTTGTGGCACTCGTGAGCTCTTTATTTTGCCTTCCCGGGCTTATCCATCATATTTCATAAATTATTGACCAATTTTCAAAACTCGAATATACTTGTCTTCAATTTAAAACGCGCTTATTGAAAACTTAATTTCATATGGCAACTATTTTTTACTCTCCAATTTTTCTAATCACAAAATGATTTCATAACATTTCAAAATTATGACTATACTGAAAATCAGAACTAAATAATTGTTGATGTTGGCAAATGTTTAAGTTTCAATTTGAACGCGCGGCGCATAAAATTCTTTTTTAATTCTACTCTGCTGGTTCGGATTTTCGCAAGTCTGAGTGAATTTTCAGTCAGTTTATGTGAACAGACATTATGGATGAATTCTACTCAACATAAAAGTAGAAAGCTCGCTGAGCATCTGACCGCTCCTACATTTATTTCTACCATGACTTGTAAAAGCTTGCATCATGCTATCTACGTTTTAGAGATGAATTATTTAGGGAAAAATGCCCGTACAATTAAATTCCAAAATAATAATCCTTCTTGCAGGGATCACCTTTAAGCCGCGCGGATCTTCGTGCAGTCAATATCAATCATTGCGATATGTGCGTAATTTTATCGACTAGGATACCGAACGCCAACGAAGATACAACATTATCAGACAAAGAAGCTTTGCTAGCTAGTTTGAATATTAAGGCCATGATGTTCGACGTCAATACCGAAATGGCCTGGTCGCCTTTTACGCCGGCAAAAATCCCGGCTTCTAAAGGCACCGATATAGCAATGATTACGGAATTGGGTTTGTCAATTTTAAACCGACTTTGATCTAGTTTTTGAACACTCATTTTATTTTTAGTAAACGATTCAAACGTCCAGTTTTTAGATCAAGACGACGAAGATAGTCCCGATACAGAGTTATATTTAACTCAACCTTTTGCGTGCGGAAACGCGTTTGCCATTAGCGTTTTGGATTCTTTGATGAGCACAGTGAGTGAATCTTCTCGTCCTACTTGTTCTCACCCTACAATATTTTCTGAATAACACTACTCAAGTCACATAATTCAACTTTTTCCGCAGAAAAAAATAAGTTTCAAAGTTTAGTATATTGTCCGCATTATGAATAATTAATACTGTGGCAGCAGAACTTTTTTCATTGTTATTCTAATCATCATCAGCATTCGATTTCATAGAGATTCTCCGGCTCATAGAAAATTGTTTTCCAATCATAGTATTTCTATGTCATCTTAGCGGCGTATCCCCATTACAGTGAAACGCACAACAGCGAAACTCAAAATAGCGAGACTCAAAACTGCGTTTCTCAAAACAGCGATTCTCGTTACAGCGAAGTCTCAATACAGCGAATAATAAAAAGTTATATGCATTAGAGTAAACGCGCATATAATTAATAAATATGCAAATTAGGTATATTAAAATCGTTTTTGCTAGTTGACATAGTCAATTTTTAGTTGTATTTGGCCATCTAAGTTTCACATGCTTTTGTGCTGCAGTTGCGGTAGGTATGCGCGAACGGACCATTCCAAAATAACAAAAAAATACTTGTCAACTTGAGCTCAGACTTAGGCTTAAGTTTAGGCGTATGCTTAGGCTTAGCGCTTAGGTTCAACCTCGGGAATAGGCTCAGCCTTGGGCATAGGCTTAGTCTTGGGCCTAGGCTTAGGTTTAGACTTGGGCTTAGGCTTAGGGCGCAAGCCTGAATAAAGTGCTCCATTTTTCTATTCTAAAGATAACTTTCTTGAAAATTCGTTATTTTGAGAATCTGTTCTGAGATTTCGCTGTATTGAGTCTCGCTATTTTGAGTTTCGCTGTTGTGTGTTTCGCTGAATAGGGGTGAGACCGTCTTAGCGAGTTGCATTGTGTCTCGATGAAAACCCAATAGGATCACTTTTCAATCAATCCATAACGTGCATGTTTCGTTCACCATGATAATATGAATTCTGAATTCTTCATATTGGTTTCTATTGTACTCTTTTGTATATGTTCATGCCGAAGATCCTTTTTCGTGAAATTCCAAGGATTTTCTTAAAATGTACTTTTTGTGTATTATGAGTAGACCTTATTCCTTTGGTTCTTGAAAAATAGCTGTTTATTTTGAATAATTCCGTAGAGTTTTGGATCACTACAAGCACAACTGGAAAAATCTGAAATGAGAATTTATTGCAAAAACGTTAAATGGCGGAAAGAACAAGAATAAACATTCAAAAATGTGCCCGATTGTTGAAAAAATTTATGAGCGCTCAAATCTTAATGCCATAAAGGCCGTCGTGTGATGTGCCAGAATTTCCTTTGTGTTCGAATTTTACAGATTGACCAAGGCAATGTGTGATGAAACCACTGATTTTGTAGCACTTTTTGACAAATTTCGCAAAAAATCATCAGGCGTTCCCATTAGTATACTTAAAATAAACGACAGTAGTCAACAGATAAAGTTTTGATACTGTGTTCATTAAGCATTAATTGATAATACGTTTTTTACAATAAGACAAATATCAAATTTATCTGAGGGTTTGTAGATAATGACGCGAAAATTCTAAAATCAACGTTTCGATATAGATAATTGTTTTCTTAACGGTTTTCTGCTGAGCTTCGAGCGTGGAACTACGAGAAACTTGAAAGGAACGGCTAGAAAACATAACCACTGTAAAATCATTCTTTTTAACTGCTTACTGTAAGTTTTTCAGACTTACTTCAACGACTCGGCCTTGACTCTGATTCGAACATTAGTTACAGGCGGCGCGACCAACGAAATGGAATTGATTTTGGCCGAGGGTGCCGGCGTCAGAGGCGGTTACTCTACTCCGGAGACTATAAAACGAAGAAATAGGTGCCGCGTAGCACAACTGGCAATCTACGGCGGCAAATTTCAAAATTTAGCGGTGAGAAGTAATAGATTTTTTTATGTTTTTTCGATTGAAATATTTGTACAGGAGGGCGCAGTTTACGGTCAATTGTTCATCAAAGCATTGAACGAATACGGTATGCTTTGCATTGGACTCTATCGTTTGTACGATTCGACGAATCTCAGTTCGAGAAAACGATACGTAATTACTAACCCGACGGCGGAACTGAAACTTTTGTCCTCTGACCGAGTTAGTCTAACTTAAATTAAGATTGTGCAGGTCGAAAGTCTGACTTCTAAGATTCACACATGCTGGCTGATTCATGTTCAAAATTACTGATTCAGGAACAAATTTACGACAAAGGAACGTAAGGCTTTTTCATTCAACGAAACTTGAAAAATATATCTTTAAATTTGAGTCTTTGCTCAGAGTGTACGCAGAATGAAAGTGCTGACGATACGAATTTGCGGAGTAATGTTCACTTTGAAAACGTTTCATATAATTTGGTGGAATGAAAATTTTGTATGAACATTTTTATAATGTTTCTTCGCATTTATCATTTCGTTTTTTACTCGTTTTACTGAAAATCATGTGTTTTCTTTACTATATTTTTTAATTTATCGTAAACTCGATTGTCTTTTTATTCTTCTCCTCAACTCATTTTTAACGCTAATTCCATTGCTCACTATAAATGCATTTTTCTGTGTTTTCTGTTCTACTTTCCGACGTTCTTGCTTCTGTACTTATAATTGCCTTTGTCTGTTTATTGTTCCTCGTATCCTCTGCGTTACTAATACTTTTCCTAATATTTATGTATGTACTCCAACCACGTTATCAAAGTATATTTTTTTGTATATCTACTGTTTCTGTGTATATTTTCTCTTCTTTTCCTTTCTTCTAAATTCAGAGGTGACTCCATAGCGCACATTCAGTTGCAATTTCCAATGAATATTTGTAGTAAAAAGCCGACGTCTTTTTCAACCATCGTCATTTTTATAGGTATACGTGCTGGAGCAGTTTGATCATGGAATGGAATATGAACCGGCTAAAGCTTTGAAAAACATTATGTAGTTTACTTGATCAAGCTTCGAAAATATTTGCATTGTTAAAGTTTGTTATCTGGTAGTGCTATTGTGATGACTGTTCTAGATTTCAATCTTGTGTTTTGCCGTCTTCGTGAGAGTATTCTATAAAGTTAAATGACCGGGTTCGATTGTCGTTTCTACTTCGTCGTATTGAATCCTAGAACTGCAGACATAAACGTGTAAAACCTATTATTTTCATGAATTGAAACGCCTGGCCGTATAATCAAAATTTTATGTTCTCTATTTCAGCTTTGCTGAAAAATTGAACTGGATTAATTCAATAATTCAGCCTACCCTACCTGTAATTGGGGGGGGGGGCAACTTCAGTTGGACCTGGTACCCAATGTTGGGCTCATTCTCCCAACTCGAAAAAATTGGGGAAAAAATCGCATTGCTTGACCTTTCCTGGGAAAATTTTTCGAAGTTTTTGGCCTTCTTCGACTATTTTGGTACCCCAAGATTTTAAGGAAAATTTTTGCCATTTTCCGACTGTTTTGGAACCCCAATATCCCACAAATTTGAACTTTACCCTGCCCCCAACCGACTGGAGGTCTTACAGGTATGAGTTTGACTTCTCATTCATATAGATTCAGATTCAGAGCTGACAGGATAATGATATCTTCAACTGAATGATACAAGAAGGCCGGAATGTATCTATATCTAACCCACAGTGTAGATTCTATTACACTGTTGAAAATGTAAAATGTTTTTTGAACTTTTTATTAACTTTTTACCCCTGTATTCAACAATAACTCTACTTCAAATTCATTCCATTTTCTAACTGTTCGACGGCGATTCATTCGATACCTACCCAAAAACGATAGAACAATGGTACGCTGTAAAATATGCCAGTTTTTGCTTGTTTTGTTAATTTTCGCTTTTTTCAGGCATCTTGGCTAATTTTCAACGGATCACTTTATTCTCGGGAGAAAAATTGTTGTCTCACACGGCATGAGCAAAATGGCGATGTGCGATCGCTCTTTATTGTATTAAAAATTTTTGACGACCGAACATGCTGCATACATATGCATTTCGTGTTGACAGCAATAAGTATGTATGAAAATTATGTACATTTCTACCGTTGACATACCCAATTCTCGCAAGCCGAGTCTTTAAGCTAATGATAACAGGCGACAAATCAAGCAAAATGTTAGCTTTGAGTTCTTACCTATAGCTCAGGGACACAAGGAACATATTTCCTCTCGCTGTCGTTCTAGGAAAAAAATTGTTTCCAGTAGCTTCTTTCTCCTATAGGTTGTCTTCTGTTTCCGAGTTAATCAGAGATGATCAATTTCTCGAATTCCAGTTTCAAGTTATATAAGCACTACAGTAATCCTTTCATATGCTAGCGTATCTTTTTCGCTGGAGGGTTTTCTTTTACTCAAATCATATCTCATATTTGAATGGTATATTTATTTTTATAATTGTTGATTACTTTTCCCTAAGATGCTGCAATTATATGTTGACTGCAATTTTTCTCCGTTTTCACGAACACCAGATTTGCATTCTCATTATATGTGATTTATCATTCGATCAAATTGTTTTTTATAATTTTGTCAGAAATTATTTATTCCTGAATCACTTTTTTTGATTAGCAGCTCAGTTTGTGATTTTTCTTGTAATAAGCCCATGATTCGTCTGGTTTATGTTATCAATGATTTCAACATTAACTTCGGTTTTATATATGTTATAAAAAACTAATTTTTATCCAAATCTCCAGGGAATTTTTGTTCTTGTAATTTTCCCTGTGATCACTTACTGTTCAACCCTAAGATTTGAGACGGTTTTGAAAAAGTTTGCCTTTAAAGTTTTGTCTGCATACCTAGAATCTGTATAGCTCCAGTGGACATATATACGTAATATCTCGTCCAGGCCGGGGGAGGTGCGCGGTCCCTTTTGGGCGGAGAAGGTCGGATGATTTGTGGATTTTGCATATTTTTCCCAAATTTGAATCCATTGCAGTCATAATTGGGCTAACTCCATTGGTTCTCCTGGTACCAGTCAGCCAAGAAGGTTGCAATCATAGTTAATTTTGAAGCTTATTTCAGAGTTAACACACTTTTAGAACGTATGAAAAAATCAGCATCAAACTGTTGAGGGTTAATATTCACTTTTGTGTAGTGCTAGCCAGAAACTATATTCAGAAAAATTAGCCCTGGCATGAACTTTGATCTGGTGCTGAGGGAACTAGCTCATCTGATACCAGTCACCTCATATGGTATCAAGTTGCATTCAGTTGAATTTATTGTTCAGATATATGATTATGTTATGAGTCGGGGGAACCGAAACTTGAGAGGGTGCAGTGTTGAGCAATAACAGGAGTTCTTGCTGGTTAAAAGATTCACTGTTTTAGTTGGTTGCCTGATTTTCGAATTTCGGTTGCGAGTTTTCATTCTTACTGTTTCGCTCAAATTTGTTGAAAACGGTTGATTTCGAACCAATTTTTTTGTCTTTTTCGAACCGACTAACGAAGTGTTTAGATGGCTGAAATTATCAGCACATCAGGACATTTCCCAGGTCTGTGAGGAAGATCCCTTCAGCGTCAAACTCCCTATTACGTATATCATTTTTTTAGAGAAATGCTCTCATTAAAAGTTTCTCGGGTTCAAACAAATTTTTGATCCTTCGAATAACTTTGTAAAAGTATCTAGAGACTTTTCAATCCTCTCTTTTCAAAGCATGGTAGTACCAAACGTCTTTATAGACTAGTATGTATTATGGTAAACCGAGTAAAGCTCAGAATTTTTCGTCTTTTCTAAAATTCAAAATTCCCTTCACTTTTCACTATTCGCCCATCAGAAATCCAATTCGTCATTAATCTCGAAATTTTTCATTTCAGTGAAAAACCATGAATCCCGAATGGTTCATGGGCAGCGGCAAAAGCGCCCACGGGTTCAACCCGGCCATGATGGGCTTCGGTTTCGCGTGTAATCTATCTTATTTCCACATCACCGACGAAGAAAAACAATGTTTGGAAGGTCGGAAATATTGGTGCTTTTTAGTATCGTCGATCGCCACGTTTCTGATTGCCATGTTTCTAGTGGCGTTTTGGCGATTTATATTCTTTGTCAGGCGGCAGTGGCATCAGGACCGTGGTAGGCTTTATGATTTCAGTGACTGGAGTTGATTTAAATAGTTTCCAAGCTACAAAAACGCCTAAAGATTTCTTGCTGTTGAATAATGTAGAGCTGTGCAATGTCGAAATTGTTTTCAAGGGTCTTATGAGCGATTAAAACAGCTACAATTAGACAGACTTGAAATTCGTCGGTTGAACTTATGCCATCTTCAAATATAAGACAATCAACGAATCTCTGTTATCCTATAATGATTTTTTTGCATTTCACCTCTATCTATAGGGTATGCAATTTAAAATAGTATTCGCTGAGGAAGCAAAAAAAATTAAGTTCAATTTGATACGCAGTTTTTACTTGGCGGAAAAGTGCATACTGTAGAAAAAAGCTAAATCTCTCCATGCGAATGAGAAAGACCCAATATCATTGAGAAGCATCATGTTATCCATAACTGTTTTGGACAGAACTGTGCCGATACTTGAGTGGTACTCGAGAAATTTTGACCGCTTGACGAAGTTTTGGAAAGAAATTTTCATCTGTTCTTTTTCCCGCTCACTGACGAAAATTTTTCCACTGATTACAATAATGAGCGTATTAGTTTTTTTGCTGGCTTCTGTCTGGTAGTAGTTTCTGATGGCTGGAATTTGATGTTTTCCTTCAAACTTTTCGATCAAAAATTTGTAACTTTATAGTTGGAACGTAAATTTCCCTGTTTATTTTTATCAAGACCGATTTTTTAAAGTTATTTGAATTAGTGTATCTTAAGCTACATTTGAACTAGAATTTGACATCTTACCAAGTTCTGGTCATTCAATTTTGTCAACTTGCTTACAGGAAAGTTTGTTTACGGTTGTTTCACACCCGGACATCGAACCGCTTTCGAAAGAGTAAATTGCAAAATCACATTACTCGAGAATCAAGGTTCCAATTGTACGTTACCTTTTTTGACGGACGGAGAAAAATTGTCGGTCACAAAACCGCCTTGGAACGGTAACGCAGATTTTCGAACCCAGGCCGAAAAAGAAAAGGAGTTAACGGCGCAAAAGGTGGCGGCAGAAACCGCCTACTTGGCGGCCGCCAAAGAAGAACACATAGGTTGTATGACGGCTGCCAAAGACTGGGCCGGCGAATTGATTTCGGGTCAAAAAACTAGCGGCCGAATTTTGGTAAGTTTTGTATGATTTATTTTAACTATGTAAAGCACCCGATTCAAACTTCTGGTTTTTTCGCGAACTTGTTCTCAGTATTGGGGCATGTGAGACTTTTTCTATCCAGAGTTAGAAAATCTGATATCAGCATTCGGGAGAATATTTTGAGCTATCACTCCGAATATTATATTGTTTTTTAGTAATTTATAGTTTTTCTATCTCATGATTAATCAATTAATTAAGATTAATTATCATTAATCGCATGTATCACCTGTTCTGTTCTGTTTTTCGATACATATATGCCGCCATTTTATCCTTTAAGGTATTCCTAGTATTCGTTTTGAGCATTGCTTCGCTTGTTATTTATTTTTACGATGCGTCAAAGTGAGTTTTTACGTTTTTTTTATCTTGATGTACTCCCAAAATATATAACGTCAAAAAATTCATAAATCGTTAATTATGGAATAGAAAATGTAAATCGAAGCAGTTTGAAAATATAGAAAATTGCTAGTGACCAGCTTGATGTCCTATTTTTTAGTTACCTGCCATTTATTCAAACGATCATGATTTCTTAAGTCTATTTTCGTCGGATGAACCCCTTTTTGATGGATTTTGATGAGTACATTTACAATTCTTTTGATCCAGAAATTCCAATGCCGACAGTATAACATTCCCACCACAAAAAATAATCTTCATCTTTCAGGCACAGCTCTTTGGTTGAGACATGCCATCCGTGGACTGAAAGTCCTAGCCAACAAATTGATTTGGCATTCAATTCGTTTTTCTTGGTTTACTTTTTTATTCGAGTAACTCTTCTAAGAATTTCTTGTTTTTCATTCTCACGAAATTTTATCCTAGAAGTCTATATTTTTTTAGTTCATCGCCGCACCGGACAAAGTTTGGTTTTTGCTGGAAGTTTACAGTTTCGTAGATTATTTCACTATACCGCCGTCCTTCGTGGCTATATATTTGCAAAGAAATTGGATTGGTGGGTTGATGATGAATTTTAAAGTTCTGTTGAACTTGAAACTTATAAGGCCTAAAAATCTCATTCCTAAAACTTTATTTAACTTTAAGGACTTCGCTTCTTACGCGCTCTCCGTCTAATGAGTGTGCCCGATATTTTACAATATTTGGGTATTTTGAAGTCCGGTTCTAGCATACGCTTGATGCAACTTTTGACTATATTCGTATCAGTTTCGTTGACAGGAGCTGGCTTTATTCATTTGGTATGTTTTCCTTTATGAAGACGAATGACTCTCATCAGACATAAGTCAACTTTTTAGTTCTCTGAAAATTATTAATCCCTCGAATATCTCATAATTTTGAATTCATCCGTAACTTTTTAGCTTGAAAATAGCGGCGACCCGTTCTACGATTTTAAAAACTTTCAACGAATCAGCTATTGGAATTGTGTTTATTTCCTTTTGGTCACCATGTCCACAGTGGTATGATATATTTCTTAGGAATACTTTAGCTTGTAATGACGTTCATTTTCCTATATTTAAGGGTTATGGGGACGTTTACTGGTTAGATTTTAATTTTTATCCATCATTCAATGTCGCAATATTTTTCAAATTATTTGCAGCACGACTGTTCTCGGCAAAGGTTTTATGGTCTTTTTTATTCTTGGAGGCTTAGTAAAATGTGACCCAAATTGACGTCTGTACGGTTTGAATTTTATTCACACTTTTAGGCAATGTTCGCCAGTTATATCCCAGAAATCGCGGATTTAGTCGGATCACGGCAAAAATATGGTGGTGTGTACAAAGGCGAACGTGGTAAAAGGTACGTAAATTTGGAATGTTCATTGGTGCTTTGGATTTTCTAGCATCTTTAGATCCTTCAAAATCAAGATCATCAACAAAGAAATTCAGAATTATTGTCTTGGTACTTCTCCGTTAGAATGCAAAATTTGGATTTGTTGCGTGGTCTTGGGTTGGAATGTCCACGACAAAGACCTTAAAAATATTCATATAAATGGAGATACCCATATTCTTTTATCTTTTTTGCCTTTTATCTCTATTTAATTGTTGCTTTTTCATCAAATTCTTTATGCTTACGATTCGTTTTAAATATTTGAGAGATATCGGTTTTGAATTTTCCGATGAGTCAAAATTGGCCTACGAACTTCAGCCTCAGACGTCTGTAGTTGTAAAATATTGCTCCAATTACCAGTTATTTAGTTTTCATTAGCTACAAAAGGCGATTAGGTTTCGATTTCAGATTTACGAAAGTGCTTCATGCTTAACATCAGAAATCTTTGGAAACAATGTTTGCAACATGTTGGAATTCGTGCCCAGAAAAATTTTATTTTCAGGCACATTATCGTTTGTGGATACATAACATTTGAATCTGTTAGTCATTTCTTGCAAGATTTTCTTCACGAAGATCGTGAGGATGTTGACGTGGAGGTAGTCTTTCTACACAGGTAAATAATTTTTTTCTTAGTGCTCAAAAAGGGCCGTTTATTCCGTAAAATTGTCTGATGATGTTAAGCGAAATAATGCATGGCTTACATTTTCAGTTTTGATAATTTTTTAAGATTTCCCCCAGATTTAGAACTTGAAGGCTTATTCAAGCGTCATTTCACGAAGGTGGAATTTTTCCAGGGAACAGTAATGGACTCTATTGATTTATCACGCGTCAAGGTAGGCTCCGTTCGATCTATTGATTATGTAGACAGCACCAATGCCCTAGATTTTAACGAAATTTAGGCTGGTTCAGCCGACGCCTGTCTTGTTTTGGCCAATAAATATTCGTCAGATCCGGACGCTGAAGACGCTGCGAATATCATGCGAGTTATTTCGATTAAAAATTTTTCATCGGATATACGAGTTATTGTCCAGTTGATGCAATATCATAATAAAGTAAAATATCGATGAAATTTCAGAACAAACATCTAAATAAATTCTAAAAATCATGTGAGTTCTGTAAATACTGCAATTTGGTTTCATTCTGTTTCTGAAACTTATAATTTTCCTTAGACTATTGTGTAAAATTATAAACCAGCCAAAATGAAGAATATATTTCAATTTTCGTTTAATTGAATCATCACACACAAAAAAAATTTTCTAAAATTCCAAAAGGCATTATGAAAGCTCTCTAGTATTTCAAAATATTTTAAGGCCTATCTTTTAAACATACCGAGCTGGGATTGGCGACGGGGAGACGACGTCATCTGTTTGGCGGAATTGAAACTTGGTTTTATAGCTCAAAGTTGCTTGGCGCCCGGTTTTTCCACAATGATGGCCAATTTATTCGCAATGCGGTCATTTAAAACTGTGAGTAATCTCAGAGTTTATTTATTTTTATATTTTATAACCTAGTTCTGGTCTCGTCTAGAATCTCGCGACACCTTTATGGCTCAACGACTATTTACGCGGTGCTGGTATGGAAATGTACACTGAAACTTTGTCCACGAGTCTACACGGCATGACATTTCCAGAGGCTGCGAAGTATGAGTATTGAAAATTTTTTAAATGTGTTGTGCAATTGAAGGTTGCTCTAGTAAGACGTGAAATCTAGCAACTATTTTTTTATTTGGAGGCAGCTTTATTATAAGTTTTAGGTTAAAACATGTTTCTTTCATTTGAACTTCTTCTCGCTATACTTGTAAAAATTGTCATTTATTTCCAGCCAATCATCCGTAATTTAGTAGCAAAATTTTTCAGCTTGTTGTATGTCAAACTCGGTATTTTGTTATTGGCCATAGAACTTAGAGACGAAGATCGCAAAGATTATAGCATAGCCATAAACCCTGGGAACGATGTTCTTATCAAAATTCAGATGCAAGGATTTTTCATTGCTCAGTCGGCCGAAGAAGTGAAAAAGTATGCATGACATTGCTGTTGAGCACAAATCTTTTGTATAAAATGACAAAATTGAAAAGCTTTGGAGATAACACAAATAATGAAAAAATATCACACATTAAGAATAAAGTTTCATTGTTATTTGATAAATCTGCTGGCGGAAAATTATTGATACAGGGATAACGAAACTCTTGGGCAGTGCATGTGTCGTAGTTTTTTGATGAGTGATTTTTCGAAATCGTCGCGTCCTATACAAATTCGAACAAGTTTGACTTTAACCACATTGACCAACATAGCAAAGCTACGACGAAATAATCATATTTTCGTTGTCTGTAATCCAATTAATAAATTGAAATTAATTTAGGGCCTTTTACTATTGTAAACTATGTCACGAAGATATCGATGATCCGAACTTGATCAAAAAATGCAAATGCAAAAATCGTAAGCTCTGCAAACAATGATATATTTTTTATTCGGGTAAAGCGTATCTGGTTCTGGTTTTTAGTTTCGCTTTTCCGAAAAGGCGTTCGACAGATGATTGTTAAAACAACTCTTGTCGGTGAGCATCCCTCATATTATATAGGGTTCCAATACATTGTAATCTGTTAGGCCTTTCCGTTCCCTTCATTTGGCAATAGTCTCTTCTGTTTAGGAATGTTTATCGCAGAGTGGAACAGTAAATTATTAATTAAGATGTATTTTTAAAAGCTTCTTTCTTCGATTTGTTTCCTTCAAATTTCAAGCGTTCTGTTCATTATCTCTATTCAGTGACTAAGTTTCAGGCGATAAAGCTCTAAGCAATCTCTTGATCGACGATAATTTGATCGATGACAACGAGAATACGAGCCGTAGTACTTTAGAACAAAAACGATCGACGAAAGAGCGTGACGGGTGAGATGCTTACGCTACAGAAAAATAATGTTTATCTTGAATCTTGATATCTTGAGTTGTTCGAGCGTTATTTGCTGGAGATTGAGTGTACTGGAAACCTCTCATTAGAGTGATTGCTATTTAATTTTTTTGTAAAATCTTATATGACCTTTAATTATATTGGGCTTGATAATCATCTTAAATATTAGCTGTCTGACTCTGTGTAGAAAAAGAAATAATAAGATGCCTTTTGTATCGATTTTTAATTTCCATGTAAATTTTTTCACGTCTTAAAAAATCGTTCAGATTTCTGAACGATTTAGTTGTTTTATCTTTTCGTTTCGCAACCTCCAAACCAGTCAAGTGCTTTTGCGCCTCATATTAAAGACTCTGCAAACTGAATAATAATTTGAGCTTGAAATTTAAAAAATCAAATCACTTTCTGATGTTTATTGCTACCGTGTATGCGTCCGTTTTAAAAACGTATTGTTTTTCTAGCGGCGATGGGCATAGACGGCCTCAACAAGCTGTAAAAGATATCAGGTGAGAGGGTAACCTTTATTTTAATCATTAACCAACTGTATAAACTTTATACATTACAGGGATATTTATAATCCCAAAGGCTTTTATCTAGCCTTCGAATTGCAAAAATTGATGTAAGTTGATTGCGGTGCTATAACATCCCGATCATTTTTATGTAGTATGCTGAAAAATGAAAAATTTTAATAATGGGGCATTTAGATAATCATAATAGTTTTGATTTGGTTTGGAAACTGTCGAAAAAGTCAATATTCTCCGTACTTAGCTAGAATGTGAGTGGTTTTAAAACCAAAAATTTCCGGTCAGTTATCACTTATCAGAACCAAATAATCTACAGGACCGTTCTTAAGGTTTTAGCGGCCCTGGGTGAACTCAGGTTTAGCGGCCCTAAATTTGTTTCAATAATTATTAGACACCACGTCATTGTTGGGTAATAGATGATTCTCTACTTTACATACTTTAGAATATCTAAAAACAACGCACAGTTTCATTATTACAAGATTTTATTCATTGAAAATAACACGTTTATGAACGGGTTGAATGAGAACAACTCTGGTGTTGTTATAATAGACGACATTACACAGTATATAACTTTTATGTAATGCAACATCTGCAAATAACACCTTAATAAAACGCCTGACGCAGGTGTCCAGAGGTTTTTCCAAATGAAATTCTGACGTTTCCAGGTTTTCTAGGTCTTTTTTCCAGAATTTACTGTTTTTTTCGGAGAAAAATTCAATAATTGCTACATAAAATAATAAAAATGTGTGTACCATACTGAAACCTGAGCAATGTGCTAATATTTTCTATCAGCCAGATAATGCTGTGAGCAAATTACAAAACCAAAAACGTCAACTAGAAATCAACCTTGTTTTGCCACCGTTGGCACAAAAAATTGCGGTGTAGAGAAAACAGATGCTTTACAGAATTATGGAATGTGTGTGCTCGGATGCAGATTCCATAATTTTGTAAACTGTAAAGCACTCAAAGTTTTTCCCAAATAAGAAAGATATTTTTAAAACACGTTCCTGCTCAAAGAAAATTATATAGCTGTTGTTTGCGTACAAGTTAGAGTGAATAATACTTATTAGTGATATTAGCGTTTTGAGTGGTGTACTCATATGTACATCAAGGAAAGTTTTAGTACCTGTTTTATTTCTAATCTACATAAATTTTATGTATCTAAAACGTAATGTAATCCGAATCTAGTGATTAAATATTCATCAAAATTTCAACTAAATCTGTCATTAACTAACGGTTCACAAAGTACAAAAATGTTCCTCAAAGCGTGTCATAAACTGAGAGAATCGCTATTCTGAAACTATATCGTCATCATGCAGTCGATCACCAGATCAAGAAACAACTTGAAACTAAAAGTGATGCCGAGAAAATTATCTTTTGTAAGCAGAAAAGTTAGCATTTGAAACAAACTCTCTCATATATAGTTTTCGTCAGCAATGATCAATATTTAAAGCTTTATAAAAAAATTATTCAGGACGAAAATTAACTCATTAGCCTTTTTGACTATGCACAGCAAAATATGAAATTCTGACATGAAATGTATAGTATGTGATTTGGTTGTAAACCGCCCACTATTGGCTGTTTTCATTTAGTTGTGTTCCCTTTTGTAATGCTGCTATAATAATATTATGATTCTTATTTTAAACACATTTTTTCAATGAACTGTAACTAACACGAAAGATTCTTAAAACCAAAGAAAGTAGAATTTTCTGAAATTTGTTTTAATTTCATTATGTACAAAGAATGTTTGCGTAAATTTTGTAATGTTTGCATACAAAAATATACAATTTTATTAAGGGCCGCTAAAAAGGCATTCTTCAAGCATACACTGGAAAATTTTTAGCGGCCCTGGGCGGCCGCCCAGTCCCCCCCCCCCCTAAGAACGGCCCTGAATCTCGATTTCCAGTCACGGTCAAGTGTTTTCAATCCCATTATTTGATTTGAGGCCTACGGGCGGACGATCACGATCTTTTGTCGTGCAGTCACTCAACGATTTGAACGATCTCAGAGAAGATTTTGAACAACAAAACATGAAATATGATTCCACTGGCATGTTTCATTACACGCCGGCTAGACCAATCGAAGAATGTATAATGGTATGTAAATCCTGGATTTTCTGACGTGGTGGAATATTTAACATTTGTTTGATGAAGGAGCAGCATTGCAAGATGGATCTTATTCTGAGGCCAATCAAACCAGGTGATCCAAGTTACGAACCAAAGAACTTAAATTGTATACATGCTTCTCGTGTTTCGAATCTAATTATCAACTCCTCCCTGTGATAGCTAAAAATAATTTTTGTTTTCTAGAAAGCTTAAATCAAGTTAAGACTGAGTTACTGAATTATACTTTTTTAACACTTTTTGTTTTTCACTCTGTTTTTATTTTTTTTAGTTCTTGTCATATTTCGAATTTCGTTTCCAATTGAATTGGATTCAAATTCTCAGGAATTATTTAATATCTGATTAAACTCTGTCGAATAGTGGAACTTACCGAGCTTATTTTTTTAATATTTGATTTTTCATCGGATACTCGTATATGCTGTACGATTTCCTTGATTGTTCTTCTATTTACTTGCCTCGCGTTTTCTATTCTGTAAAATATTCTCCATCCCATGCCAGAAAATAATATGTGAGACAATTCATTGAAGCTTAGGAAGTGCATGGTTAAAAAAATGTTAGTTCAATGTTCCCGAAATTTTCTCAACTTTTTCAGGATCGAAATCAAGCGGCTATGACTGTCTTGAATGGTCACGTCGTCATTTGTCTTTTCGCCGATAAAAATAGTCCGCTGATCGGTTTACGAAATTTCGTCATGCCTCTTCGCGCTTCCAACTTTCATTATCACGAATTGAAGCAAGTCGTTTTTGTCGGTGATGCCGATTATCTGCGGCGGGAATGGAAAACTTTGCAAAATTTGCCGAAAATTTCTATTCTCCACGTAACGACCTAGATAATTTCGTTAACTCGTTTTTCTCCAGTTCAATTTTGCTTTATTTTTCAGCTTTTGTTTTCTTTTTTCGTTTTCTTCATTTTCGTTTCTTTCCTCCTCTTTTTTATTTTTGCTTTTGCGCACTACTTCTTGCTTATTTTACTTTTTTCTACTATCGAGGAAAATTTTCCAGGGCTCTCCGTTAAGCCGCGCCGATTTAAGAGCCGTCAATATAAACTTGTCCGATATGTGCGTTATTTTGTCCGCTCGAGCCGGCAATTTCGACGATACTACTTTGGCAGACAAGGAAGCCATTTTATGCAGTTTAAACATTAAAGCTATGCAGTTCGACGATACTTTGGGGTTTTACCCTTTGCCACACGGCGCCGGTGGTCTTTCGCCCTTGGGATCACCGATCAATTTTCAAAAACGGATCACAAAGTTTGGTACTCAAGTGCCCATGATCACGGAGCTTGGTCAGTCATCAAAACTATTTTTCGAATTTTCTGTCTTATTCTTTAATTGTGATCGAAAAATCGCAATATTTGTTTAAGTTCCCCGAAGCATCTCATTTTTCTCCTGAAATAGAAAATTTTTTTGCGACACTGGAAGTATTAGCTTGAATGGATTTTATGTTATTTTCTAACGCAGAAATTTAGGTTTCATACTAATTACATGCGACTGCATGACTTGGGAATGTCGGGTATAGGCAGCAATCTTATACTTTTCAGTAAATGACTCTAACGTCCAATTCTTGGATCAAGATGACGATGACGATCCGGATACGGAGTTGTATCTTACGCAACCTTTTGCATGCGGCACTGCTTTCGCCATCAGTGTTCTGGATTCTTTAATGAGCACGGTAATAGTTCCAGAAAATCTTCTCAATCTAGTAAGGTTCTTGAATGAGATTTGAAAACTTCCTAAAGAATATTATTCTCAATTAAACGTTCATAGCCAAAACTTTGTAATAAGCTTCATAAATTCTTTGGATTAGGTTGCATTACAATACCTTTACTTTTTTGGTCTTTTAAAATAATTTAAGTAAAAACAGAATGTTGTATTCATACCTAAACAATGGATTGGATGCAAATCGGTAACAAAAGCCGTAGCGTCGATACCAGATGAGCTAGTTCTCATCGCCAGATCGAATTTCATGTCAGGACTAATTTAATTAAATAACTGACCAACAGTACACAAAATGAATATAATCTTCAAGTTTGATGCTTCTTTTTCTACTATGCCCTCCTAACAAGTGTGCAGACTCTGAAATAATCTTCAAAATCAACCTTAATTGCATAGTGTCTAGTTTTTACGAGACAAGTCTACCAACATCCGATTTCCTACCTTTACTTGACTCTGGAAACTAGAAAAAAGTTAGGGATTATACGTGTGCAGCTTGTTACATGGAAAAAAGTTTTGGTCATACAGCAAAATCATCTGCACCAAGATTGTTCCCTAAGGAGGTATGCATCAGAGCATATAAACTTACACTCGAGAATCAACCATTTCTTTACAATTTCAAAAAATGTGCATTTTGGAATATGCTGACTCCTCCAGAAATTTCTGCAACTATACTTATTGGAGAGTTGAGTTTATTGTTAAGCAGCTTGATCAAATTTATTGACAGATTTAAAATCACATATGCTACAGCTTACCGTAGTTGATACAACGAAAGTGTAACGATACTTCACAAGTTTTTTTCATACTGTAGCTTTAAACAAGCTTGTTTATTGGGCAAAACTTGCATTCCTTGATTTAAGGTTTTCTCTCCTGGTTTTTGCACCTGTTTACAAAATTTTCATGTTCCAGACGTATTTCAACGATTCGGCTTTGACTCTGATAAGAACATTAGTAACTGGAGGCGCAACGCCGGAATTGGAGTTGATTTTAGCTGAAGGCGCCGGTTTACGAGGTGGCTACACGACACCCGAAACACTGAAAAATCGGGATAGATGTCGAATAGCTCAAATTCAGCTTTCCGATGGCCCCTTACATAGCGTAGTAAATGATTAATTAATTTTTCGTGGATCTTGAAGACACTGAGGTTGTTATCGTCGTGCTGAAAATTAGCCTTTACTAAAAAAATATTCTATAGTAGTTCAACGTAAGGAAGCCTCAGATGAAAAATGAAAATGGATTTTTTTACCGAATTATTTCATGATCCTTGACCCCCATTGACTTCTAAATTATACATTTAGGCATTTTACGACTTTTTAGAGCAGTTACGCTTTTTTTACTGATCCCGTCAGGACGCTGATTTAAAAAACGCGAAAATTCAATACAGGAAATGCTTTTCAAAAATCCGTTTCCTGCCAACTCATCAAATCCGAACGTTTATGTTTCATACATTTCTGATATTTCCATTTACGACTTAATAGAATAAATTTGCGATGTAATGCTATTTTAGTAAGTGTAAGATCTTATAGAAATAAGTTTATAAATTTCCTGAATTTCATAGGCATGAATCTTCATTCATAGAATTATGATGAGAATACCATTCAATAATTTGCAGGCTGAAGCCACTTATGGTCACTTATTCACTCGGGCTTTGCTGGATTTCGGAATTTTATGCATCGGGTTGTATCGGTTGCACGATCAAGCGGCACCCGATTCCAACAAACGATACGTAATAACAAATCCGCCGGTCGACTTGAAGTTGCTAGTAACTGATAAGGTGAGAAATTTGAAGCTATAGTACATTCATCTTTGAACGAGCCTCGAAATGCACAAGCATGCCAAGTAGGTAGGTAAGTGATGACCATGCATCGTAATTCATTCAATTTGTTGTTTTAATTGCTACACTCAATCTGACAAAGAAAGGCTGCCGCTTACGCGGTTTGTTTACTTGCATGATCATTTTGTCTTCCCATATCTTCAGGAGAAAATGAAGTATAATTACACTCTCAATCTTCATCAGAAGTATGCAACTCCAGTTGACAAATATTGTATCTAGCCTATGTAAACTTCAACATTCATTTTTGCGTAAGGATTTCGGTTTTCCTTGTTTCGCTCATGTTTTTTCAAACTTATAGGTATACGTTTTGGAACCATTCGATCATAGTGTGGAATACGACTTTCCGAAATAATTTATTCGTCCGACGTATTCATTTTAATCACCCTATGTCAAAAAACGATCTTTTGCTGTAATTTCCATAAAATCGCATTTACCCTACTTATATTTTCGTAAAATAAAAGCAATAATTGTCCGATTTTAACCATTTTAGCCCACAGTGACCACGCCCTTTTAAGGAATTTATTCCTATCGATTTCTTCAATTTTTCTTAGGAATGTCTTATTGCAAGACATAACTACATCGTCCGGCGTAGGTGTTACCCTATCACCATGCATGCACATATGGGGTAGCGGGTAAACTCTCCTACGTGAGACCCTAAACACCTCTTCACTGGTTCGTAAAAAGTCGTCAAACACCCCCTGAACTATTTTAAAGCGTTTTTTATGCATATTTTGTATGAGAAACATGCTTGTGGAGCTTTTTTGCTCTTTTCTATACCCCGACCTCCATGAAAAGTCCGAAGACTCTTCTCTCTATAAAATTGTTGCCGCGCAAGTCTGTCTATTACTAAAGTCATACTTCCTTACATTCAAACGATACGTGGGCATATGTAATTCGAAGCGATTCTTAGAACGAAATAAATTCTAATTAAACGCGAAAAATTTATTAATTAGATTTATAATTAGATTGTTTTTTTGTTGTTGTATACAGACGATAAATCTGTGTACAGGTGACGAACAGTTGAGCGTTCCAATCCTACTATCTTCCTTGAATTATAATCATGGGATTTATTCTTTAAAACCCGTTTTGTGTATACCCGTCGGGCACGCTCTGCGACAACCCTGAAATCACTGCACGGCCATTACTGTAGTTTCACTGGTTCTCCTGGCATGTCCCCAACACAGCCAAACTCAAAACAGTGTTTCTCAAAATAGCGAAGTCTCAATACAGCGTTTCTCAAAACAGCGATTCTCATTACAGCGAAGTCTCAATACAGAGATTCTCAAAAGAGCGAATCTCAATACAGCGAATAGTAAAAGGTTTTATGCATTATGCACAGATAATTTTTATAATAAATATGCAAATTAGGTATATTGGAATCGTTTTTGCTAGTTGAGATAGTCAATTTTTAGTTGCATTTGGCCATCCAAGTTTTTACATGCTTTTGTGCCGCAGTTGCGGTAGGTATGCCCGAACGGACCATTCCAAATATCACAAAAAATATCCGTCAGAGCTTTTTGCGAAACGTTTGAAAAAAAACGAAAACAAAAAATTAAGGATCCCCGATTGAAATTGTTTTTAATGGAGCTTGACTGCAAGAAATTAAATTAATGAAATAAATAAAACAGAATGAAATAAGTAAGATGGAATGAATAAAATAATTGAGCAGCAAAGGCAGAACAAAAAACAAATAAAGAAACGGAAAGTAAAATAACGTAATAAGAAGTAGATGAAAAATTGAACTGGAGTACACAATTTGAAAAAATTCAACAAAAAGTGGCTCAAAATTAGGAAAATATAAAAAGAAATAAGTCAATAAAGGAATATAAAACAAAAGCCATGCATGTAGATATGTTAATGATAAACAAACTAGAATAAAAAGCTGTAATGTCGTGAGAAGACATGCTATAAAGCAATGTCATAGGCGATTGATGCCAAATGTGTAACATCCAGCATCCACCACATCAGAATGTACGACGAAATAGGCCATGCACCAAACCGTCTACCCCGCCCAATCACCATTCTTCCATTCTGAAGATAACCTTTTTGAAAAGTCGTCATTTTGAGAATTTGTTCTAAGATTTCGCTGTTTTGAGACCTCGCTCCTTTGAGAATCGCTGTATTGAGACTTCACTGTAATGAGAATTGCTTTTTCAAGACTTCTCTGTATTGAGTCTCGCAAATTTTGAGTTTTGCGGTTGTGTGTTCCGATGGATAAAGGTGAAACCATTGGCCAACCGGCCACAGTCCTTCCCTTACCCTATTCCATTTTCCCGCCTATAATATTTTACGTCGTTATTACTTTGCGTATTCTATCGTCTTCTTATAATTTGTCTATATAAAACTATTCTGCATGTTTTACAAATTTCCGTCCTCAATAAGTTTAGAAACCCCAAATCGGTTCAATCGTCTTTTAGGTTCATGGAAAACATAGAAACTTCCATCCCAACCGATATATAACTTATTGTCCGTTTTTTATAAAATGCTTCCAAATAGAAAAGTGACACAAATCAGTACTGTCGTCAAAATCGTTTACATAAAGTTCCTACTGTAAAATTTTTGACTCAAAAAATTGGTAAAGGTTAGGTCATGCTCACAAATTTCCAGTCCTACATGATATATTGTTTATCAGAAAATCGCAAAAGTCTACTTGCTTTCCACTTTCATTATTTGGAAGCATTTCAAGAAAAACAGACTATAGAATCGTTTATCGAATATCGTCTCGAGTCATACCTGTAAGACCTCCGACCAGTTGGGGGGGGGGAGGGGTAAATCCGAAATTTTGGGTGGGGGGGATAGAAAAAAGTCGAAATTTTTCCCAAAAAAGGCCAAAAAACATACACTTTTTTGCAAATTTTTCCAATTTTTTCCAAACTGGGGGGGGGGGGGGTAAATGATTTTGGGTACAGGGTTGACCAAGTTGGGGGGGGTCCCCCCCAAGTACAGGTATGTCTCGAGTCGACTATAGTAAAGCAACCGATGTCTAAATCCCTATACATTTTCTATCGTTTTCAGTTCTACGATTCTTAAGACTTGAATTTAGACTGATTAATCTTGAAACTCTACGCCACATTCTGAAATCGTGCTTTCAAACAGCCCCGCAGTAAATACACGTTCGATCGCGCCAGTCCTGTCACAGTAACTTTTAACCTATGTGCTACAACCCTACATCAAAACTAAACTTTTCATCTCTACCATTTTTTTGTCATTAACCTGATGAGGATTCCAAGCCACAGACACATATTCTAGTACAGGGAACCTCAAAAGCCCAAATTTTTTGAAATAGTACAACGAAGTCATGATCTTTCGTACTGATCGCAAATCCGAAAGGTACTGTTCTTGACAAAAAAAGCGAGAAAGCAACGTTTACAGCTCAGAATGGGTTATTGTTGTCAGAGATCATCATGACCGACTGAGATCTGCTTCCATTTTTGAGATTTCATTATGCACAACTTTCAAGCGAAATATTTAATCCTAATGCGCCGTAACCGTATAATATGTATGTAAACAGACGATATTCTTAAATTATAGCATATACATATGAATGCAAAAAACGAAGAATTACACAAGTTACAATGTCTCTAGTTTTCCGCTGAACTTAACCAGACCCAAATTTTTTCGAAATTATATTTAGCAGAATACAGAAGTTCTTATAAATTGGTTCGATACGCTCAGAATCTAAAAATTATGTAAATCCTCCATTCAAATATATCGTGACCAAACCGAATAAGCCGAAAGAAGCCTTGCGAAACCAAAAATGAATTATAATATCAATTAACGATAACTGGGCTGGCTTTGACCGGACGATATACCGGAGGAAGCAGGATCTGCGACGCTACCAACGGTCGTTTGAACTTGACGGTTTTTGGACCAAGTCGTTTCTTTATAAATGAACCACAAATTGGCCAACCATAACGCCACGCAAGCGAAGCCGGTAATCTGCGAAAATCGAGCTTAATTATTTAATAGCTCAATAAAGTCGAAAAGCTTAATTTAATTCGAAATACAGTACGGATAACAGGAGTTTAATTTTTGTAGACTATGCAAGACGAAAATTTAGACAAAGTTTCCACCTCAAAGTGAAATAATTCAGTTGAATAAAATATCGAATCTTGAACTTTTCATTTCATCACTACGAAAACTTTGTCAAACCTGTATTAGTTTCGAAAATATTCAACTTTTGACATATTCAATTTCCATATATTGGCGATGGGAAACAGATTTTCCGAAAAATAAAGATTCAGCAGAAATCTAATCCCTCACCAAAGACACGTTCAACGATGCGTAATTCCAAGAAGCGACTAATTGACACTCTTTGGTTGAACAAGGGACCGTTTTCTTCATCACAGCTTCAATAGCGCCGACAGAAGTCACACTTTTAAGGCCACTGACGCCCGACGCCCAAGCGCAACTGGCGAAAAACCAAAAAACACCCAAAATGCCGGTAACCGTGAAATCCTGGAAAATAAAAATTTCAAATCCTGATAAGAGCTAACTTCAAGAAAGCGTCTTTTGAAAACAGAAAGTATCGAAGGAAGTTAGTCTAAAAGAATAATGTTAAATCTGTTAAGAAAAATCCACTTGTAAATTATGCAGAAAAATCGAAACAAAACTATTTTTCACGTGAAGAAATAATGTCGAGATGTCGCAAAATAGTGGAAGCTTTTTCAAGTAGTTGAAAATTAAACATTTTTCATGCTTACGATCATAGCGAATTTGGGATCATTTTCGTAATTGGTCCAATATTTCAAATAAACGATTAATATTCCCAAAACGTACAAAAACGAAATAACACCAACGAAAACAAAAAATTGGGAGGAAGAAGAAAATCCTTGTTCGAATAATGTATTTCCCATCTCCGACAAACTTGATTTATTGCATAGATCTTTAGGAAGTTCGGTGCCACCTATACTGAAAAGCAAAAAAAATTTCGAATCAACCATCAACTTATAGCGCATTTAAAAAATATGAGATCAGACAAAGGTGTAGGGCGAAAACGGGATACTTCTGACATCAAACTGAATTAAGTGCTATTCAAGCTAAGAAAGCTAACCACATACCAGTAAGGGGTGTGCGCGGAATCCCGTTACCACTTGCCGCTCGCTCTACCCGCATTCCGCAGGGCGATGCGGGCGGGAATGAGATGACTTTTTTGAAAGCGGGACAAGAGTGGGCGGGATGGGCGAAATTGCCTCCCGTCTGCAATTCTTGCTTTCCCCGCAACAAAGCTTCCGTGCATATATTATGCCGTCATAAAAAGCAAAAAGCGAATGATACTTTGTAGAATAGTTTCAACAAACAGTTGTGATGAGATGACTTAACTTCGAGTACCTACATTGAGAGAATAAATTTGTTTATAGCTTGCAATCAGTCAAACGTCGAAGCAAATTCTATAAAATATGTTACATAAAATGACTGAACATGTAAATATTTTCGCGCGAGACGGGATGACCAGATCAGCAGCAGGAGCGAGATAGGTTTAAAATAATGCGGGCAGGGAATGGGCAAGGTTTTTAATTACGCGCACATCCCTGTTACCAGTTAACTTCGACCCACTTTTAAGGAAATCTCTAAATAAAAATCGCCGAGTATATCAGTTCGATGAAATTAAATATGGTTCTTTATTGCTCCCGAGTATTACAGTTCGATGAAACCAAATATGATTCTTTATTGCTTACTTGAAGGAATAACCAAATTCAACGGTATACTTATCCGGTTTGCAATCAAATGGTAGTTTGATATAACCGCTGGCCATATACCCGGAAGTCGTGGCGAAAGCCAGAATAGCCATCGGCTGAAAATAAAATAATTCAAAGATACAAATTTCTGCATACGATTGTAAAATAGAAAGATGATTACCAACTCGACGATTCTTATACATCCCAGTGGTAGTTTCAGCACCTCAAGATTAAGGCTGCCAATAATCTTAAAGAAAAATAGAAACATAAGCATATGTGTGATTGCGAGGAAGTGCCATAGGAATCCCATAGAAATTGTCGGCTTTATGGTTAGCCATATGGTACATCCCAGATTAGTCAACCATATGGCTGAAATGAATTAGCCCATACATGTAATTGGGGGTGTGCGTGTGAAGTGCTATGAGAATTCCCGCAGCAAATCTCCACGAAAACCGCGAACCCCTCCCTAGCATAGACCGACAAGATTACCGAACTCAATGAAATCAGACAGCTAACCGAAACCCCATTATTATCAAACCAAAACTTGAGAAAAATGTAAATTTTTAGATTAAAAATGAACTATTAAGATCAAAAAATTGCGATAAATTTCAATTTTTTGGCGCTTTACGCCATGGTAAGACTTTTTACGACTTAATCACGCATTTCCGACAAATTATCAGCAATTTTATGAGGTCAAAATGTAGGTATTTTGAACCAGTTCGGCGGATCCTCCTCCCCCCCAGACGAGCTACGTCAGCTGACACCCTAACCCAAAAAGACCGCTGACCACCTACCCCCATCACATGTACGTGCTAGCCATAAGCAAAACATCTTTTTAGACGACTAAGAAAATCTAAAAAATTACAACTTTTGATAGAAATGCTCATATTTAAACAAAAAATAGTAAAAAACTCGCGCCATAAATAGATATTTCAATAGTTTTTTAGATGAAAATTATAATTTTTTAAACCAGTCGTCGGACTTTTTAGGGCAAAAAAATCGATTTTTTTCCTCTAATGAAACCCTTCAAAATTTTGAACAATCAACGACTCTACCCATCAAAAAGTCGATTGACCTTCCCCAGACCTCAAAACTTTGTTACGTGATCTTGTGCATATGTTCAAAACGGAATAGAATAGACAATAAAGATTTGTCAAGAAACATATTCCATTTTGTCCCTACTTGGATAATTTTAGAACCCACTGGCCACTAGTAGCTTAATTCATGCGTAAACAAAGAACATTGAAAAAACTTAGGTAAAGCTGATAAAGAGTAAATTTGGGGGTTTGCGACTGACAGCGCGATTTTTTGACAGGCCAAAGGCTGGGCTTTCCTCATTTCTGAACATCTTGAAACTTAAGAGCAACATTTTTTCGGCATTTCGCACGGAGAGAAAGAAGCCAATAATATTCTCTCTGAGTGAAATAGCCCGAAAGCGAGCTAATATACGTCATAGATGCATCAATACCATAGAAAATTTATAAGCTTACCACTGATAAATGATGAGGAGCTTAAATTCTGATTTTTAAAGTTTGATTGACGTACACTGACGCTTTACTTACAGGTGTGACCTAATTCATTAACTTCTTTAGCTGTTAGTTAATCCTTATCTTTACGACGTATTATTTTCGATCTAATGAATCATTAGTATTATTATCATTCTTTCATGTTCAAGATTTTTTGTTTAATTACAATTTTTTAATCACATTATTAAACACGGCACCGTCCACCACTCCGTTTCCATCTGTCAGACCAATTTGAGCCATCATTACATCGCTATCAAGAAGAATAGCGTGATGGACAATTCATGAAAAATATAAACTTCATCAAAATATTCTCTAGAATTCAATGACTTCTCTCGACATTCCATTGCCATACCTGAGGAGCATACAACGTTTTTTCGTGAATTGATTATAAATACAATACATACGATTTTTATGTATTTTCAGAGTGCTAACTTAACAATTTTTTATCAAATATTCGATTGTGTCCTTATACCCTGAACACCCCTTTTCCTCGAATGTCCCGATTCCCCGAATAATGAATAAAATTCTCATTTCCCAGAAAAATTCATTATTTCCTATTCCCCGAATACTAGATATATCACGGGCACTAAAATTACAGACACGCATTTACTTAATTTGCAAAAAACATAATTAAGTCATTTTACCGATACAGAGCTGATCGAACTGATTGAAATGCTATGGTTTGCAAACTCGGGTTCAACGCATCGACGGATAATTTTGACGAGCATTTTCTACAAGCTCAAATAAGTCTGATCCCATTTCCGGCCAATTTGATCATATTTTTTGTCAGAGCTAACGACTCTACGCTGATAGCATCAGTTGGACCACAAAGCTCAGTATGCCCAGCATTCGGATTGTTGATAACACAATCATTCTTGGCTATTGTCCTTCCAAGTCCCAATTTATCACAATTTCGATACACTCATAATAATCTGTAACTGTTCTGTCTGCTAACCTAGTGGACTTATTTTTCTGGAGAAGATAAGAGGAATTCGTCACTTTTTCACATAGCAATGATTGCGATTGCCGATGCTTCGTGGGAATAAATGTCGATTGACTAACAAAATCAATTTATTTTTTGACAATAATCCAACCTCAACGACATTTTAATACACAGGTTCATATTACGATGCGAATTTTGTGCAAAGTTTCGTAGGATATTTTTTGAACCGTGGGAACCTACACTTTAAAATTTTTTCACGGAAAAAATCAGAATCTTAAACAGGCCTTCGTCTATTTTCGGGGAAACACGATTCGACAATTTCGGGGATAAGGGGAAATCAATGTTTGATTTAAAGCATTCTTGGGGGAAACGGTAGTTAGGGGGAAACGAGACTTTTGGGGATCGGGACATTCGGAGAAAAGGGACATTCGGGGAATGGAGATGCACCCAAATATTCAGCCTAAAATTTATGTTTATTTTCGGTAATTTTTAAGAAAGAAAGCTTTGTGAAATTGGCACAAACTAAATGACTTCGTGTGAACATCGACATAATATGGAGGTTGGTGCAGAAAAAAATTGATTAGTGCGAAAAACTTATTCTTCTAAATAGGACAGTAAGAGCACTAAATAGATTCGTTAAACAGGCGGTTAGCGACATCCAATCAAACTAATTTTCAGATGACATGAATGCGAAGTGATTGAGTAAAAAAGTTGAGAGCTACTGATAGGCGTTTTTATGCTCTTATTGACAAACTGGCATTTTTTCTTTCTTTATTTTCGATTTACTCTCTCCTGTGGTTGACATTTTCTGCTTGTTATACAGGTTTTTTATTCTGATTTCCTTCATTTGACTGCATTAACAGTACCATTTCTCAGATGAAATGAATTGCTCAAAGAATTTATACTAGTGATTATTTTCAACGTCTGTCTTTGCGGACTCTTTGGAATTTATCCAATATCACTCTGCTGTGTAGGTAATAAATTTTCAGAAAATTCAGTTCAAAAGGTAAATAATTTCCTATTATCACATATAATTTTTGGATTGTACTTAAAATTAGTCAATAAGAAACTGAGACAAAAAAAAGATCAGTGATTTCAAGTTTTTCCGGTACTTATGCATCTTATGGCTTATCGAATTTTTCCGAAGTTTCTTTACATTAAGTGTATGAACCTACGCCTAAGCCTAAGCCCAAAGCTAGGCCTAAGCCTGAGCCTAGTGTGTGTAAACCATACAATTTATGTATTGAAAACTTGGAAAAAATTCAGTAAGGCCATAAAATGCATAAGTGCAGTTTTTCCATCACATTATACTAATTTCGTTTACAATCTATACTCTATATACTTTGACAGATTTTTGTAAACTTTGTGTAACGATATTTTTTTCTTTTTTAATCAATATTTTTCAGCAATCTAAACGCGGGATGTAATTTGAAATTTATAAGTTAATTTTTCTACCATCGCATGGGCGTCAAAGTAAAATACAAGGCGCTTAAAGGCGTCAAGTCACTAAATGCAGGCTTAATTTTTTCTTATTTACACTTGTAGCTTTTTTGAGCTTTTCCACAAATGAGGAAGAAAAGGTCGGCTGTCAGGAACAAAAAGGTGTCTTTTGGTGCCTTTTAGCAAGTCAAAATCTCAAATAATACAGCGCTGTGCACTGGTTTTA
Organism: Romanomermis culicivorax; assembly: GCA_963922205.1. NCBI lineage: Eukaryota > Metazoa > Nematoda > Enoplea > Mermithida > Mermithidae > Romanomermis > Romanomermis culicivorax. The sequence goes on along the minus strand of CAWUHX010000015.1, from coordinate 57,321 downwards.
CACATAGTTATCACCAGAGGTCCCCAAGGTCAAATTCTTAAGGTAGGGGTAAAGTTGAAAATTTTTCCGGGTAGTGTAGCCAAATGTCCACTAAACGCGTGATAGTGTCTCAGAATTAGGCAACCAGTGATCAATTTTTAGGACATTAGGTGGGCGTAATACTCCCCTCATACTCCTCCCTATGGGGTAGTCTGGTTATCACTATTATTTTGAATTTGACTCGAGCACAACATTCAGGGCGTCAAGTACGGTTTATCAATCACTAACACAATCACAATCAATTATGTTCTCTAAACATTGATATTCAACGTTTAGTTTTTTGCTTCTAACTTTTCTGATGATTTTATTTTTATTTTTTTCTCACTTGGTGATTGTAAAAGTATGGCAATTTGAAACAGGAAAATTTTTAATACCTATTCCCATCGGTGATGACATCAAAAACATTTCCGAAGCTTAGTTTTCATAGAATTCGAAAACAGTGAACACAAGTCGATTTTGTCACATATACGACCAGATTATCCGGATATCCGATGTTTCCAAAAACTCGGATATCTGGATGTCAAAAAATAACGAGCAACATCACTACGAGCATAGCAGTTCTTGCTGGTCATTGAAGAATCCAAATTTTTGGTTGCTTATTTGATTTCTGAATTTTAGTCGCATACCTTCAAAAATTATTTTTGCATTTTGTCTTGAAATTTGAAAACGTCAGCTCATTGCACAAGTCTGAAAATGATCTACGCTGAAGAATTTAGCCTTAAATCCCGGGAATAAATGTTGAAAAGATTAATTTCCTGGCGCATCGCGCCGATGAATGGAAGGATAAGTGCAGTCCATAATTCTTCACTATGGCTGACTACAGAAATGTCAGCTGTCGAATTTCTAGAAAGTTCATGTTTTTTTCAGTTTTTTGCTACTTTTCTCGGTATTATTAATTTCGACACATTTTTATAATCGGAACTTTTTTTGCACACATCAACAAAATTTCGGGCTGTGCAAACAAACTTTTCCTTTCAAGTTGCACATGGAAACTTTAAGCCTGACGGTCCTTTTAATCAGTTCATAGGGTTTACTGTTCGGAGATGCATTTTTATGCGTTTGAAAATGGAAAATACAGAAATTTTTCCGGCTTTTCGCGCCGGATTTCTATCGATGTATAATTTTGGTATTGTTTCTAGTGCGCGAGTAGAAAATTTCTTCTCAGCTCATGTTTACAGCTTTTAAACGTAAAGATATTCTGGCTAAATGTTTCATCCTGTATTGTTTTTCGACGTATTCGACGAATATAACGATTTTTCCTGGTTATTTTCACGAAATGTGTTTGCGGTCCTAAGAAATTCTTGACTTTCGAAAACATAAATTATATGCATTTGCAAAACAATTACAACATCATATCCACTAGACAATGACTAAAATTCTCGCTGGTTGAAAAATCAAATTTCTTGGTTCTTTGCATAATTTTTGAATTTAAGTTTGCATAACCCAAACTTAGATCTTTTATCTAGGAAATAAATGTCGAGAAGATTAATTTTCCAGCGTTCTAAAATATCAAAACACAAATTTTTTTTGGCGCTGTGCAACGGAATTACTGATCTTCGAATCCGAAATCAAATACCTACCGCACTTTTTTATGGTTTAGATTATTTGGAAACAATCTTTTTTAATTTAAAAAATAGGTATTTTTCGTTGATTTCCTACCGGCTGGAGGGGGAGCTGTCGACAACTAAAATTTGGAGGAAGAGTCGTCGACAACTGCCTATACGATTGGAAATTTTGGACGGAACCAACCTTTCCTAATACCCCCCAATCTACAGGACACAGGTATGAATCTGACTTCGAACTCAAACAATACTTTTTCTGTGCCAAAACGTGGTTCTGAGCTGAAAATGAAAAGTTTTCTCGACGCTTATCGCCGAGTGAATGAGTATAATATTAACTACCTTCATTTGTCTCGAACGCGAGCAAATTCCATTCAAATAGTAATATTTGTATTATCGCAACAGACTTTGAGATTCTCAATGACTGGTGACTGAATAGAAATTGTTATCTTCCTCTGTTCAATCAGTGGTATTGGGAGCTGAAATTTTTATTTTTGGTGTTTGATTCGACCAAAAAAATTGACATTGTTGACAGAATTTTTCGGCGAAAAATTTACGCGATGCGACTTATAGGCATCCTTAATTCAATATTTACATCGTTGGTAGAAAGAAATTCATACTCGAAAATTCAAAAAAATATGATAAACTTCCTGACAATTTCTAATTCTCGCAGCATTCGATTCCTTCCGAACATACATCCGCCCAAAACTCGGAAAAAATAGAGAAAAAGTGCTTTTTTTGGCCTTTTTGGGAAAATTTACGATTTTTTTCGACCCGCCCCTTAAATTTCGGGTTTACCCCCCCCCTAGGTTGCACCTCTTACAGGTATGTTTCGAATCATATAGACCATTTTCCCGTTTTTCCCATCTCATTAACGTAGTTAGATGAAATAGAGTAGGCACGATTTTTATGCAGGCCAAAAAACATACACTTTTTTGAAAATTTTTTTTTCCAAACTGGGGGGGGTTGGGGGGAAATGATTTTAGGTACAGACAGGGTTGGCCGAGTTGGGGGGGGGGGTCCCCCCCCAACCCCCCCCCCCCCATGTACAGGTATGATTTTGACCTCTTCCGAGTTCCGCTCCGCCACAAAAACGTCCACGCAAACAAATTAGAATAATTCAAGTTTACGGCATTTTATCATTTTTCTCTAAAAACCCGCTTTTGAGGTTTTCCATGATGCTGGACTCGATTCTGAACTCGAAATAAGTGGCGCTCATGAACTCCATTCGTCAAAAAGTCGAAAAAACAAATTATTCAAATAAGCAAAAGTAGGCAATTTTCACCACTAAAATTGCATTAAATAAAAATTTAACCTTTACATGCCAAAGCCTAAGCCTAAACCATGCACTAGGCCTGAACCTAAGCCTAGGCCTAAGCCTCAACCTAAGTCTAAGCCTAAGCGTGAAGCTAAGCCTAAGCCTAGACCTGAACCTAAGCCTAAGTCTGAACCACCAAGCCCAAACCTAAGCCTGAACCTAACCCTCAGCCTCTAGGCCTGAACCTAAGTCTAAGCCTAAGCCTGAAACTAAGCCTAAACATTGTGTTTTCTCGACTTTTTGACCACTGGAGTCCATCAGCGCCACTTATTTCGAGTTCTCAGAATCGTATCCCGCATCATGCAAAACCCCAAATCAAGTTTTTCGTGAAAAATCAGAAAAAACGACAAAAAACTCCACAATATCACTGCAAAAAAGCATTAAAAACATCCATTTTCCCCCTTATTTAAGCTCCCCCCATAAATCGGTGTCCGATGTTTGCCGCCATCTAAACTAAAGTTTTCCTGATATTTCAGGCCTCCGTCGACATAGTCTACTCAACAAAATTTAGTGCATCCAGTTCAAACTTACATCGGTCATGTTAATAAATTGTCCGTTGTATTCTTCTCTCAAAAGGATACAATATACAGGTTACGCAGCAAGTTTCTTATCCAAGAGAAAAAATGAAGTCCAATTCGAGGAAAAAATACGATAATTTAGAAATTTTTGGATTTCCAAAATTCGAATCCTGTCGTTGTTTTCACAGTCGATCGTATACTTCACTCTTATAATTAACAAATGTTATTTCTTGTTTACAGGTTCAGAAATTGTCAAGCTCTATAAATCGAATTCATAGTAGCTCAAATTCGATTCGTACAGGAATCAGATTGGAGAAAGAAAAAAATAACGATAGAACTGAATGAAATTTCAAACTTAGCCTAATCATACAAGAATATCAAAGTTATTCAGACTTCATGACGTAAAGAATTGATACCCACTTCGTGAAATCCCTCAAAGTGCGACGAAAACAGCTTTAAATTATTTTATTCTTTGAAAGACGTTTACTTTTCTTAAAATTTTGGTTATCGACATCCAATTTCACATTGAAAAATTTTTCCCCAATATCTTCGGTCTCAAAAAAACTAATCACTTCAACAAAGTTATATGTGGCACTAACGCATCATAACGTGTTTGAGTGAAAAATATATATAAGATAATAACAAAAAAGAAAATGCGGCACTATCATAGTGACATATCATTCGTTTCCACAAAATTTTCATTCACGACGTTTCGAGGATGCCAATCCTCTCTTTTGACTAAATTTTTGTCAGCCATTTCGAAATGGTGACCATTCCTCGCCGACTCCAGACAACAATTTTCTCGCAAAATTTCGAAAAATCGAGATCTGACCAATGTTCTAACCAGTAAGCTATTTTTCTTGGTCAAATTCGAAGGTTTCAACTGAGAATTGTAAAATCCGTAAAATATAGGGTTTAATGCCGAATTTACGTAGACCAAAGAATGGACAACGTAAAAAACGATGATACTTGTGGGGTCAAAAGGTCCGTCATTGTCTGGATCATTGGACGGAGAAGTGACATTTTCACCTGACAAATCAGATTCGTTCAACAGAGACGTCATCAATGTCGTGGAACTATTGTCCAGCGGTCGCGACGATTCGCCTTGCGGGATCATAGAAAATTTTGAACTCAACATCGACCAAATGGTCATTATCCAATAAGGAGTCGAACAAAGGAAATAAAAACTGATCAGAGCAAAAGTTCTTTTGGTCACTGTGCGAGTTTTTGAGCGTCGACGATTATTGTGATCTGCATGGAACAAAAAATACATGAAAATATTTGTCGTTATAGAAAAAAAGCGTATTTTCCATGTGGTACTATGCATATAGCCGGGGTGTGAATGAGAACTATTCCAGTTAATTCACAGCAAAAGCTCGTGAAAATCATGATTTTAGAATTGAAAATGATTTTCAGTGCTCACGTCTTTACGAGAGTTTTTACCCATAAACGAAATTTTAATACATTTCTTGAAATGTTTGAGGCGGAAATTCTCTTTTTTAGACACTCAGGTCGCGCAAGGTAATGTGGCATCTACAATGACGGAGATATGAACTATAGTCTGTTTTTCTTGAAATGCTTGTGAATGATAAGAGTGGAAGGCAAGTACCCAAAACTTTTAAGACCATTCGACCTCCCTCAATGGAATATGATTAAACAAATCAAGAATTAATTGAATTAAACAAATCTTCTAAGCATATTGCTCAATCTATAGTCCGTTTTTTCTGAAATGCTCCTGAATAATAAGAGTGGAAAGCAAGTACTATTACATATTTTTACATTTTTCGGCTGAACCGCACATAACGTTGGGATCCCAAATTTGTGAGCATTCTCAACTAACCTTTAGCAATTTTTTGACTGAAAAATATAACGGTAAAAACTTTGTGTAAACGATTGTAACGATACTAGTGATTTTTATGATTTTTCAATTTAAAAGCATTTTATAAAAAACAGACTATACATAGGAGGGACTTGGCGCAATATTTTTGAAACCGTTGTATAGCCAAGAGTTGTTCTTACCACCTAAGCTTAGATTTGGCTATGGAAAGGAGTAGGTTTTACACAATAGTTTGAAGTAGTGTGAATAAGTTATTTTTATTTTCATGCAATCAGCAGAACTTAGCTCATTGGTTGGCTTTCATAATGAAAAAATAAAATTTTGCTGTTTCTGTAGGAAGTAGACTTCTGCATCATAAATGTGATTTTCCGGTAAATTAAAAGACACGATTTCTGAGAGATTTGACCTTCTGTTCCATTGACCTATGTAAAGTTTAAAATTAATAATACCTGAAAATAAGATATTTTGAGCAGTTTTACACGCCGAATATCGCGGCAGCATCATTACATGCAGAAGACCATGCTCCATATTCAGGTAAGAAAGAAAATTTTCGTTCCCTTACATTATACTTTTTATGCTATTAGTGTCAAAAAAGGAATCTAAATAAACCGAAAAAGTCATTTGAAGCCCATTTGCCTACTATTTTGGGAGCTGTGTGTCTGCACACTCTGAAAGCTGGTACAAAAATTCTGACTAATCCAACTAAATATGCTGTTAACGAGATGCAGGAATAAATGAAAACCTTCAGACTAGACGAATAAAAAGAAAAGATGTGACTCGAATCACATTTAAAATTTCATCGATCCATTTACAATGGTTGTGCAACAGGGTGTCTCAGAAGAGACGCAACAAAAACTCCTCTCAAAAAATTTAATTGAAAAAATCGAAGCCGCGAGTTTAATGTTACAAAATAAATGTCGGCTGTCTCTCCGGTCTATGTTATAAGCCGTGAGAAAGTGTTATACATGTGGAGGCACCCTGTTTCACACCACGTGATGTTAGCCAAACGGAAATAGAGGAAATTATTGTAGATTGTAGAGCCTTCCCAATACAGCAAAAAACATCTGAGTACCACTAGCCGTTTTCCTGTAAATAAATTTCAAACAATCACTTAATTTCTGAAATTTAATGAAAATTTTCAAAGTTTTCGATTTTTCATTTGAAGCACTTCGCTCGGCGACCATCAAGCCTAGATCAATGAAAATTTACCTGGACATCGAGCCACATTTTTCTTATAATGTATTTCAGAACTTTATTGGTTGGGGATTTATCCAGATTTGAACTAAATATTTGAGTTTTTTTGAGTGTGTACAAATTTCTACAGTTCCCACGATGATGATGACGTTACTTTCATAGCTACTGTAGGAATGTATAAACTAAAGAATAAAAGCATAAAATTCCGCGACCATCATCATAGGTGAAGGTGCTTCGGAGTGCCCCTAAACAGGATTTTTCTTTTTTTGCTTAAAAATTTGGACACTTTTAACTTTTTTGCAGAGTGTTAAATGTTTGTTTGTGAAACAATAAGTACACCAAACTATAGTCTGTTAGCTATTTGATAATTCTATAGTACAGATGATAAATGTATCACAAGGGGTTGACAAGGGCCGTCTAGAAAATGCAGCGACTTCTAAGCCATTTCTATAAGTATGCCTTCTTCAGAGCTGTAAGGCTCTGCAAATGGTACAAAAATCTTGATGGCAATTTCACTAATATAGTAAGAATGCATGAGCTATAAAATATGAAAATAAAATTCTGCGGCATCCGATGGGAAGGTACTCGGGAGTGCTCATAAACAAATTTTTTTCCAATTTTGACAGCTCATTTTTGACAGTTTAAACTTTCTTAGAAGGTATACTATGCAATAATTTACTGTTTAATATTACATAAAAAGAAAGCCTATCATCTCCTGAGTCAAATGAATATTCACGAATCGAATAAGATCACTCCAATCCCGAAATATCGCATGGCTATAAGCACCACTAAAAAATGTCAAAAACCATAAATTTTCGAAGTTTGGCATACTGTAGCCGCGTGAATTTTCATTTATAAGCAAAACCAATCATACCATGAAACTTAGCGCAAGAAACAACCCAAAATATCTCTTTTTGACATATGATTAATTTTCAACTTATCATAAAGAAAGTCGAACCTCTCAGAAATCGTGTCTTAGAACTCACTCACAACTTCAAACTTTGGCGTAAAATGTGGTATTTTTCAGTACCACTCTCATTAGAATTATGATATGAAAAGTTGACGATGAACTCAACGATGAATTGTTGCAATTTGAGAGCGCTTTTCCTGTTGCTCGGTTGGCTCCCGGGTTCAAGTCCCGTATAGAGCTTAACTTTTATTGAAGACCCGAGCAACGGGAATAGGTGGCCAACACCGGAAAACAAGTGCTATTTTGTTTTTGTTATTTTTTGCCAAACCATCATCATGGAAAGAGAAATTTGAAGGACCACTCAACTAATCCTCAGAAATTTTTTAGTCAATTTTCAATAGTAAACGCTATGCGTGTCAGTAGTTCTATCGAAATCTAAGGCGGATAAACATGGCGCTATTTCCTCGACATCGGATTCTCGGTTGTTCCTATGAAATTTAGCGTTTTTGCTAAGTACAAAGCTTTCAACTTCTGTGAAAAGTGCGTGCAAAGTTGAACTAACTTTTTCTGGTTATCGCTGCAACTTTTATTCCAACCCATAATTTGTTTCTTATAAAATGCTAATAAAATTGAAGGATGACACGAATAAGTACTGCCGACAAAATTATTTAGATGAATTGCATAAAATATCGAGTGATCAACTGACAAGATCAAACAGCTTATCATATTTAAGCTAAATTACATATTATCAGAGTGTATTGCAACTTCACGCAAGTTACATGATGATTGTTGATTCTTTACCTTTGATTATGGCCGCTCGTTTTCCGTGACGTTTGATTACCAAGACAATTTTGCCGTAGAAGAAAATCATCAATACCAAAGGAAAACAATAAGAAATGACGAAAAGGACGCAAGTGTAGATGAATTCGTTTTCAGAACTCCAATTCAAGCTGCACTTCAAAATAGATTTGTTGTTACTGTTCTCGGAAAAGTTGGGCGATCGACCTACGTCGTCTCCTGCCATGTCCCTCAATTCGGCGTTCGATACGACGGGTAGGATTAGAAGGCTCGCCAAAATTACACAAAGAGAGACGACTACCGTTGCCATTTTCACTGAGCGTAATTTTCCTACAAAAAATCGTTGAAGAGGCTCGGTGACAGGATGTCGCGAAAAAAATTGGTTAAATTCTAGGCCTCTCATAATTTTCGAATTTAGAGCCGTGTTGATTTTCGATATCTGTTGTTTCCTTTTGGAACCTGGACAAGACATACAGTAAACTATTAAGTGATGCCAATTTTGTTCTATTGTCTGCCAATTAACTAACCACCAGCACTCTAACTCATATTTTTACGACTTTGTGCTAAACTATATGTCACACAGGACTAGAAATTTGCGTGTTTTTCAGAACCGTTTTCAGGATCAATTTTTAGACACTCCTAGTGCATCAGTGACGTGAACTGGACGGGAAACAGCACTAAAATAATTGAGGACAAGGTAGATGTTGATTCCGTTTACGTCTTTCTACGAACCAAATGCTGTTTGCTAATCAACATGGATATTTTCTGCCAAAATTTGAAGAATGGTTGGCATAAGAAAAACACGCCTTAAAAGCCTGTAATACCATAGAAAGTCAAGCTAAGAGTCAAGTTTTGCTCTTCAAACAGACTATCTACTCAAGTTTCTCACCTTAAAATTTCAATTCTATATTTCTGGTATACCATGATGAGTCGTATTCATTCATAGTAACCCTGTTTTTTATGTCACTTCATTTGTAAAAATCAAATAATCTGCAGTTTCTGAGTATTGTAAAGTGAACTTACGCTAAAATTGCAGGCCGTCCGTGAGAACTGGACGAACTAAACAGTGAACGTCTGATTACTGAAGTACAATCTCTAATTCTGTTAATTACACGGGAAAAAGTACTGTTTTCAGGAAAGTGTGCCATTTTATTAAATTTTCAATACTTCTTTGTGTTGAAAATGCATACAAGGATCCGAAATATGTCTAAAACTAGTTAAAATCAAATACTCGTACAGTAATCTCATTGTGCGATTCTCATTCGCCACTCAGGTCTCAGCGACAACATTTTTCTCAAAATTGTTGATTTTTCTGGTACACCTGTAAAAAACAATGTATAAGCATTCATAAAAATCAACTGTTTTGCAGCAATAGCATGCAGATTGTCAATTTCTAACGTCCGGAATATTAGTCTATTTTTTCAAATAAGCCTAGGAAAGATATTAATAAAAGAAAGACATAACCTTTGACTATAATCAATTTTATTTAAAATTATAGACGCAGTGAAAACCAAAAAAGTAGGCTCAATTTGATAAGCAATTTTCACTTATGTAACTTGAAAGGTATAAAAGCGCAAAATTCCTTCATGAAAATGGGAAAAGCCATTTTATTGGGGGAAACTTTCGGCTGTAGTGTTTGCCGCTCACTGACGAAAAAAATTTTTCATCGACTACAGTAATAAGCTGAATTAGTTTTTTTCCGTAGTGAACTTACTTTCATGGGTTCGCTGCATAGATCATTGCAAAATGAATGGATTATAGTAGTCAGCGAACCATTTGGGAAAAATAGATTTTGGCGCATGATGCGGGTTTATTATTTATGGATTCCTGCTGCGGATTATATTTTGTATTCCGATCATTTAAAAATCTGTGCACTATAGAGTAATTTTCTTGTGCCGAACGCAAAAGACAGGAACATTCTGCTCTGGTTACTGTAAGGTGAGATTTCCACGTGGGGCAAACAGTGACTGCGTTTCAATTGGAATAATGATATTTGAAACTCGTTACAGTAATACCTCTGTAAGTACGATTAAAGAGAATGTAGACTTTTCGACTGCGCTCCATAGTATATATATATATATATTTTTTTTTTGGGAAGTAGGGTGGATATCGGAATACAGTAGGCTGTTGACTACAGGACTGCAGCATGTCTTTACGTTCGTTTGGTCGACACACGGCTAAATAACGATCAAACGAAAAAGCGGCCATTATCAAGGTCGAAAGTTGCTTGTTGAGACATTCGGCCGCCCAATAAAATTTACACATGGTCGGTCCGAACGGCCACCTAAAAACCAAATGTCGAAGATTTCCTATATTCTGTTTATTTTGAAATGATCGATGCAGCTACGTCGCAAGGCAACTTTTCTTTAAAATAATCTGTAGTAAGATTGCGTTTGTCGAAACTCCGATCGCTGCGTTGATCATTTCAAAATAGATGGAGTATTGTAGGAACGGCTGGATTCCCACCAAAGTCGCTCATATTCTGGAGTCTCCTGTGTCAGAGTAAAAATACCGTATTTTAGACCTCTGCCTCAGGTCAATGTATAGCGACATTTATCTCGTTTAAAGATGCTCTTTTTGCCATAACTCGGTCAGTTTACCGTTCAAAAAATCAACAACAATCACCTTTGCAACAAAATATCGAGCGCGATTAATGGTAAATGCCCAACGACAATGGCGTCCACTGTGGTCAACGCTAAAATGTACACGTAGGAATGACTGGAAAATTTTTTCCCCATATTTCCCGTCGCCGTCAATCCCGGTTGATATGCTCTGCATTTGCGCAAAACGTATTTCAGAACCTTAAAAAATTGAAATGAAAATAGGGTGCCATGCCGTTTCTCAAAATGATCAAGTCATGGCGACAAACATCACGTGGTGCGACTATTGTATAGATTTATGGACTGATTAATATAAGACTACTGTAACACGTTGGACTTTTTCTTACGTGTGTAGAAAAATAAAAGGTAAATTGCGGAAAATTTAGAATGAAAATAAATATGTGATCAAGCCAGTTTTGTATGACAAATACTCATATCACCATAGTGAATTTTTCCAAAGATCGCCTACTGTAGCCATTTTCGATTGAGAAATTCTTTTTTCTTCAGAATCTTTAAACGGCATGGCAAGGTCATAGTTATTACTTTTATTTAAGACTTGAATAATTTATCAGTTATTGGGGAAAGTGACCCCAACATCGAATTATTCAAGAGGTACTATTCACTTGATTCAAGTCCAAGTCTATTCATTGATCAAATAATGGCTAAGTTTACTGCACATCGCATACCAAACAAAAAATGACAAAATGTACATACATTACATGAGTTAAATTTTGTTTGTACGAATGAAACCTATTGGACGTACTGTAAATTTTTTCTGTATATTTTTCCGAGAAGCGACATCAAAATACCATACAATCTTACTTTATACGCGACCAACACATGGCTGATGAACGACAATGACATCAAGGCGTAAAAAGCTGCTATTCCTTTGCTGATCGTGGCTATGATTCGGAAATTCCCGCTCATATCTTCCATTCAATCAGATTCCGTGAAATTTTCGTTGTTCATTTTGTTGTTGAGGGAAATCATCGAATAGCGGTAATAAACGTAACAGCAATAATAAATTGCATCGTGCAATTCTTGACATTAATCATTATACAGAAGAAAGAGAAAGAGGGTTAATTAGCAAAACGGGCCTTTCGTCTGAACAATTCGACTCTAATCCTTTGTATGTCAGAACAGGAAAGTAAGCAGGAAAATATTTTTTTCGTTCACAAGCAAGAGAGCGGAAATTTGATTCGATCCCATGATTTGACGATTTTTTGAGTGGATATGTAATTTCTGCTACAAAGGTGCACATTCTGTAAATCCTATTATACATGCAGCAACAGCAGTGGAAAAATAATGGAAAATCATTGACCCATCGAAATAATGTTTTCATTTTGGAAAGTTTTTATCTTCCATTTGGCTGAAATTTGTTGTCGTGGGGGCTTCAAGAGATTGAGTTAGTTGACTAGAATGGGCATATCGCGCTGGATAAAGATATATAGCTTATTACATGATCTGGAGATGCATAAAAGAGATTGTATCGTATCATTTCAGGAGATACCGAAAGTTTTTCTAGATATTTGCTTTCATGAAACATACTGAATGAGAATAATAATCGTAGATTCACGAAAAAACAATGACCCCCACGAAGAAACTATTTTACGCATGGAAAGCAAGTCCTATTTCATATGTTTACCATTTTCTGCTATTTGTCGCATCAGAGTGGAAATTTGTGAACCTACTCAGCTAACCCTTACTATTCTTTGAGTAAAAAATCTTACAGTAAAGGCTTTGTGTAAAAGACTTCTAGAGCGGTATTTGTCTTTTGTCATTTTTCAATTTACAAGCATTTTATAAAAAAAGACCATATTCATCTGAATTCTAATCAGATAACTATAGTCTGTTTTTTATAAAATGCTTCCAAATAGAAAAGTGACACAAATTAGTACTATCATCTAAATCCTTTACCTGGAGCTCCTACCCTAAAATTTTTCACTCAAAAAATTGTTAAGGTTAGGTCAGTATGCTCCCAAATTTCCAGTCCTAGATGATATATCGTTTGTGAGAAAACCGTGAATATCTGAAATACCACTTGATTTCCACTTTCATTATTTAGTAGCATTTCAAGAAAAACAGACTATAGCTTTTTACCACATGATCATGATTTCCCATCATGTGCTTAACGTTTGTCGCGGAAAATGAAAAGCATGGTAACATTTGGAACAAGTCGTCTGCTGAAAGATACCGATTGTCATCTTGATCAGGATAATAACTGAAAATGCTTGATTTTCTGACAGCAGTGATTGCAAATGATTCTGTGGGACAATTGCACACTAATTTTTAAGCACGAACACACAGAATTCAAGGACGAGCTTGCTCAGACCTCTACAATTATGTAAAAAAGAATAGACAGATGACGAGCTTATGGTGTGTTTTTTTTATAAAATGTATGTAGTGACTTGAAATGAGTAATTAGCATCAACAAGGATATAATACTGTAACAAGACGGTGAGTTAGCATTCTGTTCTATGCAGATAAAAATGGACTCGAATATGATATGGAAATGATAAGTTAAAGTTTCCAAGATCGCTTATGCGGTCAGAAATTGAGACGGATATTTTCGTCTTGTCGAAGCGTTCGTTGAAATTTTCGGTACCGTGACATTAGAGCGAGGAACAATAGAGCGCGGACATTAGAGCGCGCAAATTAGAGCGCAGGGGCAATAGAGCCCGGACATTAGATCGCAAAGACATTAAAGCGCAGGGACATTAGAGCGCAGGACAATAGAGCGTAACGACATTAGAGCACAGGACATTAGAGCGCAGGACAATAAAGCGCGGGACAATAGCGCGCAGGGACAATAGAGCGCAGGACATTAGAGCGCGGACATTAGATTGCAGGACAATAGAGCGCAGACATTAGAGACAATACAGTGGCGGATGCAGGAGACTGGGGCTTCTGCGCCTCGTGAATCCATGTTCTGAGAACAAAAATTATCAAGATAATGATTAAATGAAAATTATTAAAATTCTGCAAAACTTAATTAAATACTGTACCCAAAATTTTTTTTCGAATTTTTTCTTCTTTCATTTATCATTTATTTTCTTGCCAGTTGTCCCATTGTTTCGTTCTTTTTTTCGCTTCGTTTTTTTAGAAAAAATGTTAAGAAAAAATAAGGCAAAATAAGAAAAAAAAGAAAAAAATCGTTTGTATGTCGATGCAAATAATTTAACAAAAAAATGTAAATAAAAAATTTCCGCTCCTCTCCCCCCCAAAAAAAAATTCCTACGTCGGTCATTGGGACAATAGAGCGCAGGACAATAACGCATAGGCATTAGCGGGCAGGACGCTAGAGCATGGACAGTAGAGCACAGAGACATTAGAACACAGAAAAATAGAGTACAGAAAAATTAGATCAGAGCAAAATCAAAAAGCCGAAAATAAAATAATGTGAAAAATAACTACATTTCAGCCCAAATATGTTCTTTTAAAATTTTTCGTGTCTCTGAAGAACATCAGGTCAAAGCATTCTTCCACCATGGAGTATTTTGTCAAAAGTTGCAAAAGACACAAAAAATCGCAAATATTTGACCTTTGAATAACATTGTTTCATTTTGTTATTCTCGAATTCATCTTGAACTCGCATTCAGAATCACATATGCAGTTTTTTGTCAGCATTTGAAAACTTTGTCAGCTTTTGAAATAAAGCTGCTTGCTTAGTATTATTTTTTCACAAACAAAACAATTTAAAATTCACATTCATTGCAGTTCACGGAATGTTGGTTAGAATTTTTTTGAACCAATAGATGCGTTCTAATATCCCTGCACTCTAATGTCCGCGCTCTATTGTCTCTGTGTTCTATTGTCCTGCGCTCTATTGTCCTGCACCCTAATGTTTGCGCTCTGATTTCCCTGCGCTCTAATGTCCCCACTCTAATGTCTATGCTGTAATGTCTGCACTTAATTGTCCTGTGCTCTAATGTGTTGTAGTGTCATTTTCAGTCTTCGACAATGGTTTCAATGTCGCTTTAAATTCTCGCTACCTTTACAACCACTGATAAGCATGTTTCCACCATGCTATCATCCGGACGACGCAATAACTGCAGTCATTGGGTCGTGTGCCGGATATTGGTCAGTGAAATTATTTTTATTAGAAAATGCTCCGATGGGGCAGAAAAAAGAAGAATATGCTTGCTTCGATAGTTGCCATGCTAGAAAAAGAAGTGGACTAGATTTTTGAGAACGTGGGTCAAAGTTGGAAAAGATTCACTTTCTTCATATTGGATTTTTATTCTTTCTCAAAATCATTTTTCATGTCTGTGAAAAGTATATTCTGCAGCATCGTGCATTTTGTCCTGCCCCTGGAATCAACTACAGTAAAATTTCTCTATATGAAAATTATATGCACATGACTTCAAATAGCTGGAAAATAGTGCGGGAGGGGGGCATATTATAGTCATTTTTAGAACTATAAACGAACCTGAGGCTGGTTGCACTAACCCAACATGAGAATAATCTCAACATCGGGATTAAATTGATGATCCTGAATTAAAGCTATCCACAATGTGAAAATCATTTCCTTCCAATGCAGAAAGCATACTCACTTCAGGATTAACTAATACTGATGTTAAAGTTCGAGTTTAGGAATTGCAGAAATTTTTATATTTATTTGCTTTAGAGATAAGAAAATTATGCAAAAATGTTAATGCAACCCGACAGCTCGAGCTAGGGACAATCTCGACATTGAGCTTGTTATAATCCTGATGACATTCAAATTATACCGAACTTGAGATCAATCCGATTCGCCTTTTTGTTCGAAATTATGTTGAGCTCGAGCTCAGACCCCTTTAGTGCAACTGGGCCTTTGTTACAGTCATTGGGCACTGATAAGCAAATGGGAGAATAGAGTTTAGCATACAAAAATGCTCCTGATTCAGCCATGCCAATCCCGTATCCGGTTCTCCCCGACTCCACTCGCACTCCCACGGCAACAGTACGACTTTTTTGAAAGCAAGATCCGAGCGACAAAGATGGGTGAAATTGCTTCCCATTTGCAATCCCGCAAAAAGTGCTCTTTCTGCAAATTTCAGTTTGAATCCAAAAACTGTGAATGATGTTATTTTGTTCAATAGTTAAATAGAAGATAATAAATTTGTTTGTAGCTTGTGATCAGTAGAACTCTCGGAGTGAACTCTATACGATATATTATATAAAATGAGTGAATGAAACGTATCTTGCACAACCAATTTAGTTCTTAGAACACTTTGTGCTGTAGCTCTTCTTTCTAAAAAAGCTGAATGGGGTTTTATGCGCCACTTTCCCACAGTTGATTCCTTTTGTTGACACCAAATTCAGTAAAAATGTTTAACACAGTTGGACACAAACATGTGTGAGAGGGGACATGGGGGTATGAACTTCCACAAGGGTTTTGAAACTGGAAAATTTGTTATGCAAATATTTTTTGTCAACTTTTTTAAAATTTTTTGTCTCAAAAAATGCCAAAAAGACCAAGGTCCACGCCTGTACCCTCCTAAAAATTTTAGAGATGTACATGCTTGGTTGGAAAGTGTGTTGATGCACTCAGCTGCAGAATATACTTTTTGACAGACATGGAAAATTTTTTTGAGAAGGAATGAAAATCCAATATAAAGAGAGTGCATTTTTTCCAACTTTGACCCAATTTCTCAAAAATCTAGTCAACTTCTTTTTCTAGCATGGCAACTATCGAAGCAAGTATATTCTTCTTTTTTCTGCCCCATCGGGGCATTTTCTGATAAACTAGTTCACCTCTTTTTAGTGGGCCCCAACCATGCACGAAAACTTTCATAGAAGCACATTGAAGTTTTCAATTTGGTCATCTTCGCGTCAAAAATACAATAAAAAACCATCTTCAAGCTACGAATTTTCACTTTCAGTAAAAGTAAAAGATGTATAAACTGCATAGTACTCAAAAAACATTCTAAACAGACTGAGAGGTGACCATATCTATTGAATTCCTCGTGGTCTAGAATTCTTCAACCCCAAAAAATCGCAGAAATACCTTTGTTTACACAAATGACTATTTTTCGTGTAAACTGACTGCGTCCATTAAATTCCTCATGGTCAGAAACATCTTACCTCAAAAATCACAAAAATACAATTGTTTACACTCAATATAAATTAGTGTGTAAAGTGATCACATTCATTAAATTCCCAGTGATCGAAAACCCCTTCTGAAGAAAAATTTACACCAGGCTTAATTTGTTTGCGTAGAGTGATCGCATTCATTTAATTTCCCGTGGTCGAAAACCCCTTCCATCAAAAATCACGAAAATACGCTTGTTTACACCCTGGATAGCTATTTATGTAAGATGATCGCATTCATCCAATTCTCCGTGGTCGAAAACCCCCTCCAAAAAAAATAAGGAAAATACGCTTGTTTACACCCGGGATAATTTTTTGTGTAGAGTGATCACATTTATTGAATTCCTCGTGGTCAAAGATCCCCTCCACAAGAAAATTATGGCAATAAGCTTGTTTACACCCAGGATAATTTTTTGTGTAAAGTGACGACATCTATTGAATTCTCCGCTGTCGAAAACTCCCTCCACTGAAAAATCACAGAAATACGCTAGTTTACACCTGGGATAATTTTTCGTGTAAAGTGACCGTGTCCATCAAATTCCCAATGATCGAAAACCCTTGCAGCCCAAAAATCCCAATAAGGCTACCGGTTCAATTGAAACTGCAAAAAAATTAATAGTGCATTTTCGACCGCGGAGAATTCAAAAATTAGTAGTGCCGCAAAAAATTATTTTTTTGACGCTGTAGGTATTATATAACAAAATTGGGGAATTTGGCGTTTTCCGGGACTTTGGACCTCCATATAATTGAATTGAGGCCATATTTAAAAAAAATGAAAAATCGCATTTGAGATTGCACCCCCAAGATGCTTAGGCCGAAGTATGGACGTTGGATATGGCACACCCATTGCTGGGCATGGTGGAACTGGGGGGGGGGCTTAAAACTGCATGTTTTTGGGGCCCTACCGAGCACCACTTGCAGATAGACGCGAAATGACAGAAGACACCCCATAGTTTGCCCCTATGCCCGAAATTATGAAAAAACCCGAAGGTTCTAGCTCTTATCGTTTTTGCTCTAGGGGGGGGGGGGGACATAAAATTTGGGGGCCAAATATATCGCGCCACCTATGATTCATTTTGTATTCTTCTTGGTCTGGTCGTCTCTCGAGTAAAGTACCCGCTATTTTTCGCCACCGTCGCTTATTATTATTTTAAATCGTGAAATCGAAGAATAATTTCGATATCGTATTATTTTCGAGTGTTTTTTTTCCTGGCGCTCCCGTCCAAAAGAAGTATGTGCCCCGGCCCGATAAACGCGAAGTAAGTTTCAGTATTAATGTCTGAACTCCTTGGAACTCCTACCTAAATCATTTTTGGACTCAAAATCAAATCTTAATCTTGGTGGATCACCAATCAAGAGTCTCAATCAAAATAAAAGAAGAAAAAATTTTGAAATATAACAAATGTCCCTGCGCTCTAATGTCCGTGCTCTAATGTCCGCACTCTAATGTCCGCACTCTATTGTTCTGCGCTCTATTGTCTAGTCAAGGAAATTTTCCAATGAAACTTTATGTCAAAATTTTATTTACCATATTTATGTAAACTTTAGCATAAACAAGGCTCTCAAACGAGAATGATTTGTTTTGGTATGGCTAATCTAAAGTATATCAATAGAGGCAATTCCGAAATTCACACTTTCGCTTTCGATATATTTATAGTCTACTTCTTATGAAATGCTTGTAAATCAAACGATGCTAGGAACTATCTGTTTTTTATAAAATGCTTCCAAATGGAAAAGTGACACAAATCAGTACTGTCGTCAAAACCATTACATGAAGCTCTTCCTGTGAAATCTTTTGCTCTAAAAATTGTTAAAGGTTAGGTCAATATGCTCACAAGTTTCCAGTCCTGTACGATATATTGTTCATCAGCAAATCGTGAAAATTGAAATACTACTTGCTTTCCACTCTCATTCTTTAGAAGCATTTCAAGAAAAACAGACTATAGTATTTTAGAAAAGTGACTGAAATTATTGTCCGTTCTTCTTGAAATGCTTCCTGGAAAGCAAGTTCTATTTCATATTATTTCGATTTTCTGCTAAACCACATTTCACATAGGGCAGAAACTTTATGAGGACACTTAACTGAACTTCGATTTTTTTTAGTCAAAAATTCTTCAGTATAAGCTATGTCAACGATTTTGACTACGGCATTAATTGCTATTTTTCAATTTACGAGCATTTTGGAAAAAACAGACTATTGTACAAATATGTGAGCAGAAGAGGTTTTACTATATTTTCTACTCAAACATTTGTCAGCTACTTGAATATGCTCAGTCCTCTAAGACATATAATTAAGTGGAAAATCATAAAAATTATAAAAAAGTACTTGCTTTCCAGTTTTATTATTCACAAGCATTGAAGAAAAACAGACTATAGACGCACTCTGAGAAATTCGACCTTGTCTATGGTAAGTTAGAAATTAATTGTGCAAGAAAATCAGATATTTCGAAGTAGTTTTGCACGCCGAATATATATATCGCATGAAAATCTAAATTCGCCCAGCTACAGTATCACAAACTGGAATTTTCTAATATTTTAGCATTTCCTTCGATGTACACAAGATTCAAAATATTTAGAATCTGGAGAAATTATAGAGCATTGCCTTTTCCATACAATAAACTTTAAACTACAGAGTGCGTATTCTCTCAGGAAGTTCTAGAAAATCAGGAAATTTTAGTTTCGAGTGATGTAGCTACGCGAATTTGGACTTTCTTACAAAATGAATTTTTGCCCAGCGTGTAAGAATACTTACTTTTCAAGTCAGGTGAATGTACGCAAGGTCGAATCTCTCAGATAGCGTGTAAACTACTTTTATCTCCAATGTTTAGGTACTGACCCAAAATCAGTACGAATTAGGTGAAGAAGACTACCTGAAGACTTCAACCAAATAGTTCTCCAGCATGCCTTAGATAAATGCATTCAAAATTTTCAGTCTCGCATATCGTGTGATAACTTAACTGGAAAGAATAATTGTAATTGCATGAATTTTCAAACGAAAAATAATATTCATATGATCATCGTTAACGCCGAACAGTAGCAGTTTATTAATGCATAGAAACAATGAATTCATTTTTTGTTGCATTTCAGTTCCTCGTTTGTGTGAGCCTCAAGCGATATCTGAAGGTATGGTGATGATCGGCATTCGATCGTTAACAAGCGCATGTAGGAAATTAACTATGCCGTCTCATGAACTAATTTTCTGCGCTGGAGCTATATTTCACAGCCCACAAACCCCAAATGACAAAAAAACGAGGTTATTCTCCTGAAATAACCAATTAACTAATGTATAAAAGGAAAAATTACTCAGTACTAAAAAGAGAAAGTTCGCACGATCTACACTAAAGACACATAATCAAGATTACTCTGCTTGTATGCAGGACCATTGAACTGGGCAATCATATTCTAACGGTTGTGTTTTAGTTCAGAGACGGTACCAATTTAGCCAAGGTCAATGAAATTGATTCTGACAGTTTGTTTCAATTTTTAATGTTCCGGTGCAATAAATCGCTATTACAAAAAATTATAAAAATCTTGGAGATAAATTTTGACAGGAAATTGAACGAAGCACCCCTCAATGTGCATTATACGCATACTGGACTATAACTCACAAGAAAACACAATATTCAAGCTCTTGTGATGAGTTAAGATGATTGAATGAGTTTGGTTTGCACCACCCCGTATATCAGATCTGCGTCTGTCGCAAAATCTTTCTTCGATGATTTTGCTAAAAGACCCGAAAAAAATTCTTCACAGTCTTTGTATGGTCGGCCAAACTTTTTGGTCTGGATGTATATCCGGGATCCAGAATGTGAGAACATGCTTTGCGGCCTTAATCGCGGGTCGATTGCGGCTCTCACAATGGAATACTTTTGTGAGGTTCCGGCAAAATGCGGAACCGGAAAACCGCAATGGTACGCACAGTTCACCGCAATCTCAAACCAGAAATTGTGTAAGAGTTGCAAGGTTTTTCATGGTAAGTTAACATAATGCATACGGAAAATGAAGCATTTACTGTACATGAAAAAAATGAATGATTATCTGCTGTAGGAAAGTTTTCACAAAGAAATATGGAATGGTTCATCGCAAAATACGAATTTCAGACAGAGCGGGTTTTAAAAAAATTGGGTATCTAATTGATAACACGATCCAATTGCTCTATTGTTCAGGGTACTACTAAAATGCAGATGCACCCAGGGCCGTTCTTAGGGAGGGGGGGTCGAGCTGGGCGGCCGCCCAGGGCCGCTATAAATTTAGGGCCGCTAAAAATCTTTTAGTGTATGCTTGAAAAATGCCTCTTTTAGCGGCCCTTAATAAAATTTTCTTTTTTTGTATGCAGACGGTACTCCACAAACATGATTTTGGTGCCAGTTTATTAAATTATTTTGCTATTGGCAGGGTTGCCCAGCAAAACCTATAAAACCTGGAAAAGCCAGGGTAAAAGTTTCTTCTTGGAAAACCTGGAAAAGTTAGAGAATTTCGATTTAGATTGTTATGATGTAGTTGTTTTTATTGCAAGATAAGCCCGAATTATTGCATGATAAGCCAATTTTTAATTTAAAAGTTCAAAACCTCAAAATTTCGTCTGCGCTTTGCGCCAGTTTTAAGCATTAAGGCCCTGCCATACTTCGCGGCGAGGTACCGCGCGGTACCGGTTGTCCTATTCGTACTAACGGCGTCGTACGGCGCCGCTTTTTTACTTTTGGATTTTACTCTTCTCAAAAAATGTGTATTGCTCGTCTCGACAAACGCAAAATATGAAAAATGCGAAAAAGATGAAAAATACGAAAAAAATCGAAAAATAAAAAGCGCAAAAGAAAAATAAAAATCAACCATTCCTGCACGGTGCAGATAGAAGCTTGCAGAAAAGCCTAGTCTAAAGATGTTGGGCTCTTGCTTCAATTTGCTTCTCATTCTAACGATTAATGAGAATAGAGAGAAATATCTGAGAAATATCAATTTATATAAACTAATTTTGAAAAATTGAATATGTACACGATTATTCATTCACAAATGTGCTAGATCCAGATCTGATCTGGGTCCAGTCGGACCTGCTGTTTCGGACCCAGATTCAAAGTGGATCCATCTCCTTTCCCTAGTATTCGGGAAATCGGGACATTCAGGGAATAGGGACTAATCGATTTTTTGGGGAAATAGGAAATTTATTCATTATTCGGGGGGGGGGATATGAACTTTCGGACAATTGGGATGTTTGTAGAAAAGGGACGTTGGGGGAATAAAGACACAATCGAAATGTGCGAGTACACTTGCTGTAGGAACATGTTTACACCTACTTTGCATGTTCATAATTTTTACACATTATAATGTCTTCATTGCAAATTGAGTGATCAACTTCTTAGTAAATCTTCATTGAAAATTAAGACACAATTTCAGTAAGAATCAACCAAGGCCTGTAGTTAACTGTGATAAGTAAAAAATTAATCATACCTCAAAAAAACATATTTTGTATAGTTTTTTGCGCTGAACAACATGTCATTATTTGTTCGATCTAAAAATCAAAATTCACATTGTAACATGAATCCAAAGGTTCACATTTTTTGCAATTTTCGAAATTTTAGGTAACAATCATTGAAAGCCTATAAGTAATCAGGTATGCAATGTTGATCAATAATACTTTGTCAGTAAATGTAGCAATGTGTCGGCTATATGCGTGACACATACAGATGTATGTAGCACCAAAATTGTGGTTTACACTACACTTTAAATACCAATTTTTAGCAGTCAACAATGACTCAAATTCACACATTTTTGTACCCCATAAAGTCAAATAATGAGTGTGATTGATTAAACTCCATTATGTTGTGGCTGGACCCCTTGGCCACATACCCACAAAGTTTTATCAAAATAAAAAAAACCATTGAGTGTACCACAGTGAAACAAGTGGAAGCCATTTTTGAATCAAATTATAAAATTTTTTGTTTAAAAATGCAGTCACTCACGCAAAATCCTAATAATCCAACTGAAACTTTTAAGCATTGCAGGCTGATATATTGGCTGTATACCCATAAGGTTTGGTCATGATATCATTATGCCTTATATGGGAAATTATACAAAGTTAAACCTATTCTTGATAATGTTGAAAAAACTTTTGGTGTGAATTGTTGTTTCACTTGCTCAGAATATTATTAATTCTAGTGCAAATCGACTACATTGCATCCACAGTATGTGGCTATATATGAACCAACTTGTATCAAAGTATTGACACCTATTGTATATTAAAAAACTAGAAAAGCCATGTTCTTTTGGATGTAGGGAACCAACATAAACTTTTTAGATCTTTCCAAGATAATAAGGCTTCAAATATTCCTTATCATTATCATTTGTGTATATTCATCAAATGTTATTGTTCTACGATCTGATAAGCAACATTATCCCCACTAAAATGCCATAAAATTATGAGAAAAATTATCAACATGGATTATGATCAAATAAAGTGAATGGTTTTATAAACAGAATATTTCTATGTTATTCAGGCATCTGGTTGCAAATAAAAAAAACAATTATGATGACTAGGTGGACTTTGGTCCAATTTTTAACAATTGTCTTCATTCTAACCAATACATGGACACAAGAAACTACATCAAAGTTAAAAGAAGCAAAATTGTATATAAAAGGTGATTATGGACTCCACATAAAGCCTAAATCACGTATTTCTGATCACTGTTGATGGCATGCTCTTAGTGATCCAATCCGTCCAAAGTTACAGGAAAAAGGTACGGATCACATTCATGACATGAAATGTGAGAATTGAGAACAGCTAAAGAAGACACTGAAAGACATCAAAGAGGCAGTGACTCAATTCTCACTCGCAAACCCAATTGATAGAGTTGAAGCTGAATATTTAGTTCATGAAAGTATCAATAATGTAATGGTGTGGCGTCAGCAACAGCTTGGATCAATGCACCAAGATGAAGCACAGAAAGACATCATTGACAACCTCCAGGAGAATCATGTTTACCTCCAGCTCGATTGGGCAATGAAATTTCTGCCTTCCAGTCGACGGGAAGATCAGTCAAGCTGGTTTGGTAAGCGCGGTTTGCCATGGCACATCACGTATGTCCTTGTGATGAAAAGTGGACTGCTTCACCAGTCTGTTTTTTATAAAATGCTTCCAAATAGAAAAGTGACACAAATCAGTATTATCATCAAAATCACTTACACAGAGCTCTTACTGTTATATTTTTTGCTCAAAAAATCCCTACGGGTTAGGTCATTATGCTTACAAATTTCCAGTTCAATATGGCATATTGTTTATCAGCAAAACGGGAAAATCTGAAATACTACTTGCTTTCCACTTTCATTATTTAGGAGCATTTCAAGAAAAACAGACTATATGTTTTTATCTCGCTTGCACAAGACAGTAATGCAATTATTGGAATACTGACCGACACATTGGCAAAAATCAAGGCAGAACAACCTGCAATCAACACAGCTTCTGTGTGATCTGACAATGCTGGATGTTTTCATGACTCCCAAAACTTGCTTGTGGTGCCAACAATATCTCAGAAAACAGGTGTGACTATCAAGAACTGGGACTTCTCTGAACCTCAATTTCCTAAAGGCCCGTGCAACCAAATTGCTGCACTAATAAAGAGGCAAGTTCGACTGTTTATAGATGAAAACAATCCGTGTATAACTGCTGAAAAATTCTTCAGGTGTGCTACTACACATGGGAAGGTCAAGGGAACATCATTCATCACTGGGAATCTCAAAATCCCACTCAAGAAGATGGATCTTAAAGCAGTTGGTATTAGGAGCTACTTCAATTTCAAGTTCACATCTACTGAAATCAAGGCAACTAAAGTTTATAAGGTTGGTACTGGAAGCATATTCATGACGAAAATAGTTAATTTTGAACAGTTACCAAAGCTTGAAATCCATCAGGTCGTTCACGAAGACCAGCTAGACGTTGCACCCCTTCAAATATCAAAGTTCTGGATTGCTATTGATCTAAATATCACAATTACCAACTTCGAAGAAGAATCTTAAGATCTTCCAGCCCTCAATGATGAGTCATATAGCAGTGCCTTCTACTCTCCTGAAGAAGGCTGTATAAAAACTTTTGTACTTCATCACAACTTGTTGCGGCACCTCATTTTTTGTAACCACAAGCTAATGCCACAGCAAACAAGGTTACGTGATATGGCAATACAAAGCTATAGTAAAACATTAGAAAGTGTTCGATTGACTCCTGGCTTGCCTGAAGTTCAAGAAGCTCTTCAATTGTTTTATGAAGCTGACTCGTTTGATGTTATGGAAAAAGGTTAGGCTTTAAAGAAGCATAAGATATGCTGTCCTTTGACAGAAAAACAACATAAATATTTGCTGGAAAAATACAACTGTGGCATTGTATATCATCAAAAATTCAATGCTGAAGTTGTTGCTGAAGAAATGAGGAGGAATCCATCTTTTGTCAGATCTGACTTCCTAGCACTATAACAAATTACTGGATTCTGGGCTAGGGAAGCCAGCCGTTGTTGGGAAGAAACTACTACATACTATAGTAGCAACCTCACAGGAGAATGTGGTGTTGAAGATGAAGAAGAACCCTACGAAGATCCAGCGATGTTTGATCCTCATTTGGAATATAAAAGTGAACTACTGAAAACAGATTGTTTCGAATAATTGTTTCAATGATTAGTATGTAGATCTGACTCTTTAAAAATGTCATCTGGCTTGGAGCAAATATTTCTATTGGATTCAAGTGGACCTTATGTTGAGCTCTTATGATCTGAAAATGATGATGAGTTGGTCAGTTTTTGTTGAAAATTTGAACAATCCTTCATCTTATAGTCAACTAAAAGAACATTGCTTTTCTAATTTTTTAATATACAATGGGTGTCAATACTTTGATACAAGTTGGTTCCTATATAGCCATATACTGTGAATGCAGTGTAGTCGATTTGCACTAGAATTAGTAATATTCTGACTAAATGAAACTACAATTCACACCAAAAGTTTTTTCAACAATATCAAGAATGCTTTTAACTTTGTATAATTTCCCATGTAAGGGATAACGATATTATGACCAAACCTTATGGGTATATAGCCAATATATCAGCCTGCAATGCTTAAAAGTTTTAGTTGGATTATTAGAATTTTGCGTGAGTGACTGCATTTTTGAACAAAAAATTTTATAATTTGATTCAAAAATGGCTTCCACGTGTTTCACTGTGGCACACTCAATGGTTTTTTTATTTTGATAAATTTTGTGGGTATGTGGTCAAGGGGTCCAGCCACAACATAATGGAGTTTAATCAATGACACTCATCATTTGACTTTATGGGGTACAAAAATGTGTGAATTTGAGTCATTGTTAACTGCTAAAAATTGGTATTTAAAGTGTAGTGTAAACGACAATTTTGGTGCTACATACATCTATATGTGCTACGCATATACCCCACACATTGTTACATTTACTGACAAAGTTTTATTGATCAACATTGTATACTTGATTACTTATAGGCTTTCAATGATTGTGACATAAAATTGCGAAAATTGCAAAAAATTTGAACCTTTGGATTGATGTTACAATGCAAATTTTGATTTTTAGATCGAACAAATAATGGCATGTTGTTCAGCGCAAAAAACTGTACAAAATGTGTTTTTGAGGTATGATTATTTTTTTACTTATCACAACTTTGGTCGAGTCTTAGAGAAATTGTGTCTTAAGTAATCAATTTGGTAAAATAATTTGACAGGTGTCAGAATTCACCATTCAAGTGAAAAATATGATTCAACTACATGTATAGATGTCACAGTATGCAACAGTATGTTACAACAACAGTATGCTGCAACTTTAGAACACATAACTTGTTCGAAAATTTTGGTTCAGTTGACACTTGATGGCGTCACCGCGTGGCAGTGCAAAAATTGCAAAAACCCATTCATACTTCAAAGGTGGTACCCCTGGCACCGCGTGGTGAAGTATGAAAGGGCCTTTAGTATCATTCATTATTCATCTGGTTTTAGTTAAAGTGCACTTAGGAATCATTACTCAATCAACAGTTTTAGTGCATCTGTAGATCTGTTTCGTCTCTTATTAATATTTAACGCTTTTTGAGCAGTAATTAAGATTTCAACTTTTCTGCTGATATTATTATGTTTATCAGCTCAATGATTGCTATAACATTATCATTAATGAATATTAAGAAACATTGTGGAAGCTTACTTTTAGTTACAATGTCCAGATACTGAGAGCTAGCAATGCAATGAGATTTACTGTTCTGATTAAAGAACGGCTAAAGCATAATACTTCTATGAGAGATGCTTTGTATGACATTAATTATTTTGTACGCGATGGAATTGAAACGAATTTCAGGAAATTCTATTTTCTTGGTTTTGAAAATTTTCCATGTTAAACTCCGTTCATTTTGAAGTGATTGATGCAGCGAGGTCACAGCCAAACTTTTAATCAAAATTATGGAAGGCGCGTTTACCCTATATTATAAATTTTTCCTTCATGATACAGACACTTAGTTGACTATTCCTTCCAATTTTTCGGTACAACTTTTAGTTTCAAGTTGTTTCCTAATCTGGTGGTCGACTGCATGATAGCGCAGAAGTCTTCCAACTTCAAATCACTTTAAAAAAATATTTTATATAACATGGCAATATGATTTAGGACTCTCCTTTTTTCAAAAGTATAGAGTTTCAGAATAGTGATTCTCCCAGGATAGCAATAATCCGGGAAGTTTATGATACACTTTGAGACAAATTTTTGTACTTGTCAACCGTTAGGTAATGACAGATTTAATTGATATTCTAATGGCCATTCAGCCACTAGATTCAGATTAGATTATGTTTTAGATGGTACATAAAATTTGCAGAGATGTATAAAACAAGTACTGAAACCCTCCTTAAGGTGCATATAGTTGATCATTCTAATCTGTAAACAAACAGCAGCTATACAAGCTTTTTTGAGCAGAAGTGTGTTCAAGAAAAATCTTTTCTATTTGGGAAAAATTTTGGAGCTTTACAGTCCACACAATGTGCATCGGAACGGACAAATTCGACTATTTTGTAAAGCACCTATTTTTTCTTCTCTGCACTTCTTTATGCCAAGCATGACGAAAAATAGCTACTCTCGACACATAGAAGCTATCAAACAGTCAAAACGTATATACTTAAAGAAAAATAGACACCTACTGAAACGGAAGAATGTATAAATTAAACTGTCCAATACTGAAGAAAATTTATTTTCGGAAAAAAATTTTGAGCTCGGGCATTGCAGAATCTAAAAAAATGTTGTTGAAATATTTTGAAATCAATTTCTCAGAATTTTTTATTATCATGTCTGCTTTATAATGTTATACATGCTTACAGTTTCTGGTTAGTACTGGACAATGACAAAAGTTCTTGCTGGTCGAAGAATCTCTACTTTTTGGCGGTTGCCTGATTTCTGAATTTTACTTGAATTTTTCAGTCCAAAACTAACCGCTGTACGCCCTGTGCCTGGCGTGCAGACGTTGCATTACATACAAGTTATATACTGTGTAATGTCGTTTATGATGCATGAGCATAAACAGAATTGGAAGACTGTAGTTATTCAAGGTTCATAAATGTGTTATTTTTAGTGGATAAAATCTTGTAATAATGGAATTATGCGTCGTTTTTAAATATTCTAGGATATGTAAAGTAGTGAATCATCTACTACGTAAAAATGGCGCGGTGTATAATAATTATTGAAAAAAAGAGGGCCGCTAAACCTGAGTTCGCCCAGGGCCGCTAAAACCCTAAGAACGGCTTTGGATGTACGTGTGGACCGCGGACCCGGATCCGACGACTTAAACATGGATCTGGATACGGATTGGCATAATCAAAGTACGGTTTCTTAACTTGGTTTTGCAATGGCTTGAAACCAGATCTCCGCGGATCCCACAGATATAGATCTGGCGATCCCAATCCGTGGCCAATTTTGATTCCGCTTAGAATTAATCAAATTCACATCAGGAACAACAAGGAACAATCAAGGAACAATCAGATACACATCAGGAGAAAAAATTCAAAAAATGTTGATTTAGATCAAAACAAGCAGATCCGTATAAAAAAATTGATTCGGATCAAAAATACTTCACACCAAGGCCATTCGTGGTTCAGATTCAGGAAAAAATCTTTGTTTAATAGTTTTGGGCACGGATCCGCGATTCGCGGGTGGATTCGTGTTTTAGTAGCACCCTACTGTTCACATTCATTCAGTTGTCAGCATTTTGTTTTTCTTGAAATGCTTCTAAATAATGAATGTAGAAAGCAAGTAGTATTTCAGATTTCACGATTTTCTGGCAAACAATATATCATATAGAACTGGAAATTTGTGAGCATACTGATCTTACCTTTAACAATTTTTCGAGTGAAAAATTTTACCGTAAGAGCTCCATGTAAACGATTTTGACGATAGTGCTGATTTGTGTCACTTTTCTATGTGGAAGCATTGTATAAAAAAGACTATAGTGTTATTCAGCGCAGAATTGCATATACTGTATCGATTGCGGCTACCAGAACCGCAAAAAGTTTACTACACTCGAGAACTCTTTACAGGTCTCTAAACCGCACTAAATCGCAATGCGGTTGCGGGTTGCGACCGGCAAAATTTTTTTCCGATTGTGGGTGACATGCGGGCCGCAATTTTTGAAAGCCGCAAAAAAGTGTGCGGGCCGCACTGCATTTCGCCCGTTGCGGCCAACTATGCTTACGGCTTGAATAACACGAAAAGTGCTCCAAAATATTTTTTCTTGTTCACAGATGAATGAACAGCATTGGTGAAAAAAATTTTTTTGGGAGCTTAACAATAAGGTTTTCACTCAAAAAAGTTTTAAGGGTTAATTGAGTTATCTCACAAACTTTTAGTGCTATGTGAGAGATGGATTAGCGCAAATCGTAAAAAACACGAAGTGACATTTTCTATCCATTTTTATATGAACAATCGTTTCGAGAAAAATAGACTCGAGCCCAGAACGAGGTCATCATCAATTCAGAATTCATGAACTTACCCTGTAGACGCGAGGTAGTCTCGAGCACGTGACCATCTATGACAGTTCCTATTTAGCATACTCATCAAAGTGAAAAAACAAGTAGAGCACTGTTTCATTAAAAGCCAATATGCATTCTTACTCCTAGCAACCTTAATTAATTTGCGAGGCTTTTCGGAAAACGCAAAAGAAGAAAGTTAGTTTGGCGCTAATATACTATAATCATAATTAAAATTGGTTGTGAAAGAGAAACAGAGTGATAATGCGAATAAAAGTTATAGAAAGTGTTAATCCGCTCGTTTTTCACCTGCTCAAAAACAATTTTGCCAATTTCTAGTGCTAAAGGCCCAAGAAAATATATGAACCACGAGATATTCCTCACCATTATGGATGCTTGAGCAATGAAATGAGTACATCAAGAAGTTTTGAGACTCACGACAGTAAATTTCGCAGTACTTTCAGGTTCATATTTTTCCAGTTCGATTAGTATTGAGAAGCAAACTTGAGTAATTATCTTAGTCAAATAGAAAATAAATACTTTACTAAGATGCTACATCTTCTGCCAAAATCTGCATAATATAGAGCACAATTTACGGAGTAAAAGGTCCAGAATATTCTTTTTGTGGATTCTCTGATATTTAGTTCACAAGAACAATGCTCTGGAACGAATGAGGAATATTCGATTATTTTCATTAAGTTTCAGAATTTCAATCAACTATATAATACGAAGTTACTGAAATTTGGTGTTGAATATGATTAGATAGCAGTCTGCTGGTTATTCAAAGCCAGTTTTGCTCTAGCACTGGAAATGGAGCGGAAATAAATTGCAGTTCATGATGCTGTTACAAGTTCCAACAAGGGGAGGTCTTCAGTTGTAAATTCTAAAAATTTGCATGTTATAGTACGTTTGGTAGTTCATAGGTTTTTTTGCACATAAGCTATATTTACATTGAAATTTACTTAAATTTGGTCAATATTGGTAAATTCGGAAAGAAAAAAAGGTGCTCATGCAAATTTTTAAACAATCTGCGTACACGGTTGCCTTTTTTCTGAGATGGTCTAAGGCAGTTTGGCGCCGCCATTTCGGCGTCAGCTATTTGGGCGCTCGACATTATGATAATTATGCAAAAACAGAATAATAAAAGGTCAGTATTATTTATCTATGGTCTGTTTTTTATAAAATGCCCCAAATTGAAAAATGACCAAAAATCAGCACTGTCGTCAAAATCGTCAACACAAGACTTTTAAAGTAATATTTTTCACTTAAAAAATTCTTAGTGGTTATTTGAACCCTATCACAAATTTTCAGTCTTACGTAATCTATGGGTTAGCAGAAAATCCTAAAAATATGAAACACTACTTGCTTTCCACATTCATTATTGAGAAGCATTTCAAGAAAAACAAATTATAGTTACTTTCAGAGGTTATAATAGCTGTGTAAAAAGTATATAACGAAAGAAAAATATGCCAAAAGGAGGAAGAAAAAATACAGGCAGAAAAATAATTGAAAAAACAAAAAACGGTTGCAGAAAAGGAAAAATACGTTTTTTTAAACTGAAAATGTGGAAAATCATGCTCAGCTAATTAGGTAAAGCGCTCTTATTTTCGTATAGAAAAAATATCAAGCAATGAGACAACTTTGCAATGCCTGGTTTCATTAGCGTAAGATAAGGTAAGACATAGAAGAGGCAGTAAAAAAGAAATACAAAGACGAATATGGGAAATATAAGGAATAAGATGAAATGAAATATAAGGAATAAGATGAAATGAAATATAAGGAATAAGATGAAAAAAGAAAGAAAGTAAAAAAACGGAAGAGAAAATTAAACAAAGGAAAAACAGCTTGGCGCCGAACTGGCTGACGCCGATACGTTCCTTTTCGCATTGCACTGACTGATAACCCAAGCTGACCTTATTTGCGTGATACTCTACCAATGCTTCCGCTAGGGACTGTTTGCACAAATGACCGAGAACGGCTTTTGATGGGACAATTGAACCACAAAATTACTGACGTTGGTTGAACTGAAGTACACTAAATAAGAAGTTCCGAGTAAGGTATACGATTCCCGGTGTGTATATGACTTAACGAGAAGAATGATCAAAGTGAACTTGGATCACCGAATTCCATCACGATAATACTGTAAATCTTTCCCTCGTGAGAGATTTTTGTTTCTTCTCAAAAGGCATATTATTAAAAGTATAAAAAGCGCAGATTTTCAAAAATTTTTTACTAATTTTTCTTCATCTTTTTTCTTCGAGAAGGTTCAAAAATCTGATTAAGCCGCTTTTACTTTCTGAACAGCGATATTCAGTTTTCGGCTTTCTACTTTTTCCCTGTCAGGGTAAGCTTGTGAAACAAATGCTACTTTACGAAAATTTTTTTATGAAGATACATTAAGGGTCAAGTGTATCAGCTTTCATCAATAGATTTCCTGTCAGAAAAGAGACAACTGAACTTGTTGCTATCATGCCAGTGATTTTACAATTCAGAAAAAGTTTTTCTTGATCATAGTGCGACAAGAGAAGTTCCATGGTAAAACTGTACGAAAAATTTTACGTTTACTTCAAAATAACGTCCGAACAATTTAGCCAATACTAATACGTGCATGTAATCATGGTAAATGCAATTTACAGAAGCAAGAAAATCGTGCTTCAACTAGTAGATTAGTTCACATGATCTGAAATATAAACAATGTACCACATACAGTGCTTTGAGTAAATTCGCCGTATAAATAAAACGGTCTCTATATGTCACATGTCACAGCAAGAGTCATAATTAGCATTGCGTTAGCATCGAAAAATAACTAGCTTCTCATTCTGCATCAATGGTTGAATCAGTAAGCGGGGTCTCATTATTGAACTTACTCTATCGTCTAAAAAAGTTAGAAACGTTTTCTGAAGAATCGTTTAGATTTTTTGACTTTTAGACATGGAATTCTTTCCACTTTTCTGAGGCACGGATAGTAGCAATCTTCAAATTGTACATATTTTCATGATTATTATATATACTTTTAAACTGAATCTTCTGCATGTGTTAATCATTTGAGAAGAATATGCTTAATGAGATCATCATTTATAAGATATAATGAAGTCACGGAAAATTGAATGATAAATGGTCAACTGACTTGACGAAAGACAAATTTTCCATTAACACAATTTTAGGCTGTCGAACTTAATATCTCGAGAATCTTATAGCTTACAGTAAGCAAATAATAATTTTTTATCCTTTCCTACTAACCTTTTTCGTATATAATAACTTTTCTCATCGGTAAAAACATGTTTTACTGGCCATTATGGTGTCTGAGATAGTCAGAAAATTTTCATATTCGAAAAAGTGATAAAAAATTAATTCGGAGTTATCAATTAGAGGAATATTTTGATCGCACGTTTCACAACTGTTCCTTCTTGAGTATGCAACCAGGAAAGCGAACGGGAGGTTCAGGAGAGTCACCTGAAAGTTGAATCCAAAAGAATACTTTGAAACTATTAATGAACCATACTATAGTCTATTTATTTTGAAACGACAAATGCAGTAAACTGGTAGAAAGAAGTTTAATTCGCAAAGAATAGTAAGCTTACTAGTTTATTAGAAAATGCCCCGATGGAGCAGAAAAAAGGAGAATATACTTGCTTCGACAGTTGCCATGGTAGAAAAAGAAGTGGACTAGATTTTTGAGAACTTGGGTCAAAGTTGAAAAAAATTCACTTTCTTTATATTGGATTTTCATTCTTCCTCAAAAAAAAATTTCTATGTCTGAGAAAAAGTATATTCTGCAGCATCGTGCATTTTGTCCTTCAACTGGCATCAACTACAGTAAAATTTTTCTATATGAAAATTATATGCACCTGACTTCAAGTGTAAAGAAATGGTAAACCGATAGCATTCTAACTCCCGACCAATTCAAAACTCCTGCCTTTCACACTAGCTGAAAAATAGTGAGGGAGGCATATTATAGTCATTTTCAGAACTATAACGGAACCTGAGGTTCGTTGCACTAACCCAACATGAGGATAATCTCAACATCGGGATATGATCCTGAATTTAAGCTATTCACAATGTCCAAATTATTTTCTTCCAATGCACCAATCATACTCACTTTAGGATTAACTAAAACTGAGGTTTAAGTTCGGGTTTGGGAATGGCAGAAATCTTCATATTTATTTGCTTTAGAGATAAGAAAATTATGCGAAAATTTTAGTGCAACCCGACAGCTCGAGCTGGGGATAACCTCGACATTGGGCTCGTTATGATCCGGATGACATTCAGATTATACCGAACTTGAGATCGAACCGAGTGGCCTTTTTGTTCGAGATTACCTTGAGCTTGAGCTCAGACCCGTTTAGTGCAACTGGGATTTGGTTACAGTGATTGGGCACCGATCTGCAAATGGGAGAACAGGGTAAAGCATACAAAAATGCACCTGATTTAGGCCTGCCTATATTAGGAGTGATCGCAAAATCCCGTACCCGGTTCTCCCCGACTCTACTCGCGCACTCCCACGGCAACAGTACGACTTTTTTGAAAGCAAGATTGGAGCGACATTGCTTCCCATTTGCAATCCCCCAAAAAGCGCTCTTTCTGCAAATTTCACTTTAAATCCAGAAACTGTGAATGTTCAATAGTTAAATAGAAGAGAATGAATTTGTTTGTAGCTTGGAATCAGTAGAACTTACCGAGTGAATTCTATACGATATGTTATATAAAATGAGTGAATGGAACGTATTTTGCACAATCAATTTAGTTCTTAGAAGACTTCGTGCTGTAGCTCTTTTTTCTAAAAGAGCTGAATGGGATTTTATGTGCCACTTTCCCTCAGTTGATTCCTTTTGTTGACACCAAATTCAGTAAAAATGTTTAACACAGTTGGAAGCAAACATGTGTGAGAGGGGACATGGGGGTATAAACTTCCACAAGGGTTTTGAAACTGGAAAATTTGTTATGCAAAAAATTTTTTGGTCAACTTTTTTTGAATTTTTTGTCTCACAAAATGCTAAAATACCAAGGTCCACGCCTGTACCCTCCTAAAAATTTCAGAGATGCACATTGGTTGGAAAGTGTGTTGATGCACTCAGCTGCAGAATATACTTTTCCACAGACATAGACAATTTTTTTGAGAAAGAATGAAAATCCAATATAAAGGAAGTGAATTTTTTCCAACTTTGACCCAAGTTCTCAAAAATCTAGTCCACTTCTTTTTCTACCATGGCAACTGTCGAAGCAAGTATATTCTCCTTTTTTCTGCCCCATCGGGGCATTTTCTAATAAACTAGTTCACCTCTTTTTAGTGGGCCTCAACTATGCACGAAAACCTTCATAGAAGCACATTGAAGTTTTAAATTTGGTCATCTTCACGTCAAAAAAACAATAAAAAACCATCTTCAAGCTACGAATTCTCACTTCAGCAAAAGTAAAAGATGTGTAAATAGCACAGCACTTAAAAAACATTGTAAACAGACTGAAAAATGACCATACCTATTGAATTCGTCATGGTCTAGAATCCTTCAACCCAAAAATCGCAGAAATACCTTTGTTTACATTCGATATGAATTAGTGTGTAAAGTGATCACATTCATTAAATTATCAGTGATCGAAAACCCCTCCTAAAGAAAATTTTTTTGCGTAAAGTGATCGCATTCATTAAATTCCCAATAGTCGAAAACCCCTTCCACAAAAAATTTCGAAAATAGTCTTGGTTAAATCTAGAATAATTTTTTTGTGTAAAGTGACGCATCCATTGAATTCCCCGCAGTCGAAAATTCTTCCATAGAAAATCACAAAAATATGCTTGTTTACACCCCAGAAAGATTTTTATGTAAAATGACGTGTCAATTGAATTTTCCGCAGTCGAAGACACCTTCCACAAAAAATAATGAAAATACACTTGTTTACACCCGGGATAGCTTTATATGTAAGATGATCGCATTCATCAAATTCCCTATGGTCGAAAACCCCTTCCACTGAAAAATCTCGAAAATACGCTTGTTTACTCACGGGATAGTTTTTTGTGTAAAGTGATCACATTCATGGAATTCATTGTGGTCGAAAATCCCCTCCACAAGAAAATTACGGCAATACGCACATTTACACCCTGGATAACTTTTTTGTGTAAAGTGAAGCATCCATTGAATTCCCCGCAGTCGAAAACCCATTCCATAGAAAATCACAAAAATACGCTTGTTTACACCCGGGATAGTTCTTTTATGTAAGATGATCACATTCATCAAATTCCCCGTGGTCGAAAACCTTTTCCAGCAAAAAATCACGAAAATACGTTTGTTTACACACGGGATAATTTCTGGTGTAAAGTGATCACATTTATTGAATTCCTCGTGGTCGAAAACGACTTCCAGCAAAAAAATCACGAAAATAGGCTTTTTTACACATTGGATAATTTTTTGTGTAAAATGACCACATCTATTGAATCCCCGCGGTCGAAAACTCCATCGACTGAAAAATCAGGGAAATACGCTTGTTTACACCCGGGATAATTTTTTGTGTAAAGTGACCACGTCCATCAAATTACCAATGGTCGAAAACCCTAGCAGGCCAAAAATCCCACTAAGGCTGCAGGTTCAATTGAAACTGCAAAAAAATTAGTAGTGCATTATGCTGCAAAAAATTATTTTTTTGAACCCATAAGTATTATATAACAAAATTGGGGAATTTGGCGTTTTCCGGGACTTTGAACAACCATATAATTGAATTGAGGCCATATTTCAAAAAAAAAAAATTCGCATTTGAGATTACACCCCCAAGATGCTTAGGCCGAAGTATGTAGGTTGGATATGGCACACCGATTGCTGGGCATGGTGAAACTGGGATGCCTTAAAAAGTGCGTTTTTTACCTGTTTTTGGGGCCCCACCGAGCACCACCTGCAGATAGAGGCGAAATGACAAAAGGCACCCCATAGTTTGCCTCTATGCCCGATATTATGCAAAAAACCCGATGGTTCTAGCTCTTACCGTTTTGGCTCTAGGGGGGGGACATGAAATTTGAGGGCCAAGTATACTATAGGTTGACGCTGTCGCGCCACCTATGATTACTGAGAAAACTTTCTCGTCCATCGGCGACAAACAGACCGAATGAAAATTTTCTTCAATAATGCACTTTAATGTCGATACGGTTCTATCTGATTCAAAAAATGGATAAGCACGATGTTGCCATGTTTTGATTTTGGCCTCCCTTCTGTTATGTAGATATTCAAATTTTTTACAGTATAAACTTTTCCATTCCGTGAGAATTGCATGTAAAATTGGAAGTTTTTTGTTGAATCTACATCTGCCGTTTCAAAGTGATTGGGCTATAGTGGTATAGAACTGAATAGATCCTATTCAGTTTCAGTGTTTTATCAGTTGACTATCGAAATATTATTTTACTGAATAAAAAGTTCTTTCGGTTTTTCAAAATACTTTTTAATGATGAGATTCGAAAGCAAATATTGCACGTCTTACTTTTACCTCTTGCGATAAACGACATGTTACATAAAACTGAAAATTCCGGGACATACTGATACTAACCAAGGGCGTTGGTGCAAAAGATTACGCGGACTGTACTGATTTGGTCGTTTTTTAAAAAATTTTATAAAAAATTGATGATAGAGCTCAGACCTTTCTGAACGACGGATACGTGGGAGACCGACACTCTTTGAAATAGCTTGTAGAAAGCTGAGAAGCGATTACCGGCAGACGGATAACTGGCAATTCGAAAAATTTTTTGAAAAGAGAGAAAATTGAGAGTAGAGTTTTTTTGGAGTACACGACATGTGAAATTTGTTCTGCCCTTGAGAATGTAGCGAAGAAAAAATTGTTCAGTGTAATTATAAATAATATATATTATATTCAGTACATTATTCAGTATATATTACTTTGAAATTGAATGTTTGAATGGATATGTAAGTCACACTGCATCCATTTTTCATAAAGTATGTGTGATTGGAATAAGCATATGTTTGAACATAGCTTTCGTGAAGATCCGATGAAAAAACATAAAACTTAATGGAGTGAGGCAATCATTTTTTATTTCTCAAGTTCGCATAACCTGAAGTATTAATCATTTTCTGCAAAAAATAGGCGTTAGATCAAGTATAGTTTGGTTTAATGAAATGCATGTAAATAGCATAAAAATATGGCCACCCTCAAAGCCGTTTATATAAAGCTTTTACTAATGGGCTTTTTAACTAAAAAATGGTAAGGAATAGTTGGATAAACTCACAATTTTTCAGTCCTATGTGATGTACGGTTTAGTCGAAAATAGTAAATATATGAAATTGTATTTGCTTTTCAACATATGTGGAGCTCGATTCACCAAATTTGTCAAGTTGTATATGACCCGATCAATATTCAGTTACCATAAAATCAATGTTCTTCTTTCCCAAGAAGATTACTGTGTCAAAAAGTAGAGTCGGTTTTTTTGATAAGACAAAACCCCGCGGATATGTATTTCCAATTATATCCCATTTACCTTGAAATTTCAGATGCAGAGACAATAAAAAGTAAGTTCAATTTGACACACAATTTTTACGGAGAGAAAAACTTTAAGCTGTAGGGAAAATATGAATATCTGTGTGACAAAGAGGCCAAAATCAAACAAACAACATATTTTTTGTCCATTTTTGATTTAGATAGAACTTTCACCAACACATAAATGCATTTGACCGGATATTTGTAGAAAACTATCAGTCGGCGTGTTTGTCACTGATGGTTGAAATTTTTTTTATTGATTACAATAATAAGCTCACTATTTTTTCAAATTCAACTATTTCTATCGGCTTGCTGCATCTGTATTTCACAGTAAACAGGCTATTATGTCAAACTTCTCATATACGTAGTTCTAAATGATCTTGATACATGATACATATCTTACAGTATGATCACATTAATCACATTACATGATGTGCAAGTACAAATAATGCATATCCTGCAGTATGATCAATAACATGATGTGCAGGTACATTTCATGTACTGCATTGTACCGAAAACTTCTAGAACCTTCCGTCACATTAGATGGAAGCTGGACAATCACATTGATGGGAAGAAACCCATGCGATATTGGTAGAAAAATACAACCATGTCACTGTGAGTGATATGCTGTGACCCCTTTGGGTGGCTCTGTTGGTATTTCAGTTCAGGAACCTGACCCAGCTAGTACTGGCTATAGGAAGGCCTATAGGGTACTTTGGTGCTGTCCTGGGGTTCTGCTGTAGAATAATGGACAATGCTGCCAGGTCAGGAGTGGCAATCCCTGGTCCCATTCAGTATGAAAAATGGATAAGGTCACTCGTGAACGACCTGATATAGGGGACGCGATTGTAAACCAAAATCCCCTTTTTATCCCTAACCCAAGGGGAACAAGGGCCCTTCTAACTGAGGGGAGACTCAAGGGAAAACCGACTTAGGAAAGGGTTCCCCAAAATACACCCTCAACAACAATAATCTCCCGAGAAGACTTACCTAGTCCTGTTTCTCAAGTACGGTTCAACACAAGGATGACGGGTCCCTGGCGGCTTCAGATAGCAATCAGCAAATGGGGGCAAGTGGTCCACTTGGTTTGGCGATGGGTAACTCGGGAGGTCAGGGGCGAGGCTCTAGTATTCGATGGGATGGGTGAGGGGGTGACCAGAGGCTACATGGGCAATGGGTATGTTCCCTAAGGAGTGGAGCGGCAAATGCAGTGAGTCGTAATATGCAAATTTATTGAAGTACTGTAGGGCAGCGGATGCAATACAATATAGTAAAAATATATGGAAATTCGACAGCCATAGATGCGGAGCTTAAGACAAAAGACAAAGTTGGAATGCCCAAAAATGAGTACAAAACTAACGAAATAGGCCCTTTTAAGGACCTCGTAGGCCTAAAGTATGGCCTGGGCAGAGCTTACAACGCCCAAGCTAACTTATGCAGCAGAAATTGGTGCAGAAGATGCCTATGGTCACATAGACATTTTCCCGTTCGAATATGTTTAGCGTTGGGGACGAGTTACATCTTCATGCTAAACATATGAACGTCTTTTAATGAAAACTTCGAAACTAGTCATTTTGCGTTGCAAAACGTTGCTAGTTTTTACTGATAAGATGTGTCCATGAGCTCATAGATAAGAGGTGTCCATGAGCTCCAATTTATGTCCTTGAGCTCGTAGAGCTTATCTGGTGGAAATTCTGATTAAAGGGGTCACACTGTAGCCTATGTGCCGAATGGAAAAACAACAAAATGCAACAAAATGACACATAAGAATGCATGTAAAACATAATGAATGAAACGAAATAAAAGTAAGTAACTGTCAAACAAAAAGTGGCAAAAAACATAAAGTATCAACATGATGTAAATCACGTGACGTTGGGCAAAATTGATCGGCATGTGACAATATTCTACAGTTTAAAAAGGCTAACTAACACCCTTTGTTTTTGCTTAGATTGGCCGGGGTAGATTTATTTGACATGACAGCAAGACAGAACTTCTCGGGAAAGATTGATTGACTTCAGATTCTTTTTAGAAAACCACATTAATCTCTGATAGAGATCTATAAAAAATTTGCTTCCTAAGAATAATATGCCCCATGGCAGGTCAGGTGATCGATTGAATTTTTCGGTCATGATAGAGTGTCATCGAACAGAAACAAATGCAAAACTAAATTGTGCAGACCCCGACGAAATTTGGGTAAATAATTTATTGTATCTAAAATAATATCCATAGAAATGAAACTGTAACAGCTGAGCTTTCCATGTCTGCATCTATCATTTTGAAATAAATGGAGTATAGATGCAGACGACTCGTCTTTAATGGGTTTACTAATAGCGATTTAGATGTTCTTAGCCACCAAAAACTTATTTGATTCTCATCTTTTCCCTAAGAATTACTCTGAGATATAATCGTTCGAGATCTCACGAGACATACACTAGATTTTAGCATATTTGTAAACACCGTTGAGACATACCCGTTTCACGATTCCATTTTAAAAAGATATATCACCGATTGTGATGTTGAAAATTGTTGAGCTATGTCCCAGGAAAGGAAACTGATATTGCGCTGGAAACGAGTGTTGTAAAGGTATGAATCAAAAATATCCTTTTGGAGTTCAATGTATTTAAGTTTTACTCTGAAGTTTGAAAAACTTTTCAGAATCACGTCTGTCAGAAAGGTGTATCATTTTGAAACGTTCAAAGGTATAGTACATACTTGAAAATATGTAGCATTCAAAAAGCTGCCGAAAATAATCAAAAGTTCAGCTCTGAAAAATTCTCTTGCTTTCAGAACTAGCGACAAAAGAAAATTCTTCATCAGCTTATTGTCTTCGATGGAGCTGAGATATGAAAAACTTGACCGAAGTCGGCAGAATCTACAGAAGGAAATGTCTTGGCAATTTTTTGTACCCCAATGCGTTGGTCGATTGTGGGTAGAAATCATGAAAAATTACGAAATATCGTAAAAATCCTTTGAAAATTAAAATGCAGAAAAAAGTCGATTCCTGTCCCGATTTTGTGATTCTTCAACCAGCAAGAACTTTTGCTATCGCCCAGCACTGAGTGAACTCACACTGTGCAGAGAAAACGGTTATTCAAAAATCGAGTAAACATCTGATTAAGCGAAAGAAATTGTGTAAGATAAGATGATCTTTCTGACGATGAAGCCCCTGATTTGTTTTCGTCTTTAGCCATCATTGATGTCATTAAAATTTGCTTTTACAATTTCAGATTAAGATAAATAAACGGTTGAAAGGACGGAATTCTGATTTATTCGAAAATACATCTTGATTGTCCCAAGTTTTTACGCAAAAGACAAGGTTTGGGACGCATTGCATATCGGAATGGCGACAGGCGTCAGCCCATCTCGATTCAGCGAAGTCTCAATACAGCGATTCTCAATTCAGCGAAGTCTCAATACAGCGATTCTCAAAACAGCGAAGTATCAGAACAGATTATCAAAATAAAAAATTTTCAAAACAGTTATCTTTAGAATGGAAAAATTTAGATTGGGCGGGGTAGACGTTTTGGCACATGGCCCATTTGGTCCTCCTTTTCGATCTGGTATGTCGATTGTCACACATTTTGGCACCAATCGCCTGATTTCTGAGATGGCTTTAAAGCATGTGTTTTTACTACACTACAGCTTTTTATTCTTGTTTGTTTACCATTGGTGGCGCGACAGCGTCAACCTATAATATACTTGGCCCCCAAATTTCATGTCCCCCCCCTCTAGAGCCAAAACGGTAAGAGCTAGAACCTTCGGGTTTTTTGCATAATATCGGGCATAGGGGCAAACTATGGGGTGCCTTTTGTCATTTCGCCTCTATCTGAAAGTGGTGCTCGGTGGGGCCCCAAAAACAGGTAAAAAACGCACTTTTTAAGCCCCCCCCCAGTTCCACCATGCCCAGCAATCGGTGTGCCATATCCAACCTCCATACTTCGGTCTAAGCATCTTGGGGTTGTAATCTCAAATGCGAATTTTTTTTTTTTGAAATATGGCCTCAATTCAGTTATATGGTTGTCCAAAGTCCCGAAAAACGCCTAATTCCCCAATTTTGTTATATAATACTTATGGGTTCAAAAAAAATTTTTTTTGCAGCGTAATGCACTACCAATTTTTTTGCAGTTTCAAATATACCTGTAGCCTTATTGGGATTTGTGGGCTGCAAGGGTTTTCGACTATTGGGAATTTGATGGACACGGTCACTTTACAGGAAAAATTATCCCGGGTGTAAACAAGCGTATTTCCGTGATTTTTCAGTGGAGGGAGTTTTCGACCGCGGGGAATTCAATAGACGTCCTAACTTTACACAAAAAATTATCCACAGTGTAAACAAGCGTACTGCCGTAATTTTCTTGTGGAGAGGATTTTCGAGCACGAGGAATTCAATGAATGTGATCACTTTACACCAAACATTATCCCGTGTGTAAACAAACGTATTTTCGTGATTTTTTGCTGGAAAGGGTTTTCGACCACGGGGACTTTGATGAATGCGATCACTTTACACAACAACTTATTCTGGTTGTAAACAAACGTATTTTCGTGATTTCCCGGTGGGCGGGGTTTTCGATCACGGAAAATTTGATGAATGCGATCATCTTACAAAAAAAACTATCGCGGGTGTAAACAATCGTATTTTCGCGATTTTTATGGAAGGGGTTTTGACTGCGGGGAATTCAATGGATGTGTCACTTAACACAAAAAAATTATTCCGGATTTAACCAGGCCTGTTTTCGTGAGTTTTTGTGGGAGGGGTTTTCGACCACTGGGAATTTAATGAAAGTGATCACTTTACACACTAATTCATATTGAATGTGAACAAATGTATTTCTGCGATTTTTTGGGTTGAAGGATTCTAAACCATATGGAATTCAATAGATATGGTCACCTTTCAGTGTTTTTACAACGTTTTTTAAGTACTATGCGGTTTACACATCTTTTACTTTTGCTGAAGTGAGAATTCGTAGCTTGAAGATGGTTTTTTATTGTTTTTTTGACGTGAAGATGACCAAATTTAAAACTTCAATGTGCTTCTATGAAGGTTTTCGTGCATAGTTGAGGCCCACTAAAAAGAGGTGAACTAGTTTATTAGAAAATGCCCCGATGGGGCAGAAAAAAGGAGAATATACTTGCTTCGACAGTTGCCATGGTAGAAAAAGAAGTGGACTAGATTTTTGAGAACTTGGGTCAAAGTTGGAAAAAATTCACTTCCTTTATATTGGATTTTCATTCTTTCTCAAAAAAATTGTCTATGTCTGTGGAAAAGTATATTCTGCAGCTGAGTGCATCAACACACTTTCCAACCAATGTGCATCTCTGAAATTTTTAGGAGGGTACAGGCGTGGACCTTGGTGTTTTAGCATTTTGTGAGACAAAAAATTCAAAAAAAGTTGACCAAAAAATTTTTTGCATAACAAATTTTCCAGTTTCAAAACCCTTGTGGAAGTTTATACCCCCATGTCCCCTCTCACACATGTTTGCTTCCAACTGTGTTGAACATTTTTACTGAATTTGGTGTCAACAAAAGGAATCAACTGAGGGAAAGTGGCACATAAAATCCCATTCAGCTTTTTTAGAAAATAGAGATAGCACAAAGTCTTCTAAGAACTAAATCGATTGTGCAAGATACGTTTCATTCACTCATTTTATATAACATATCATATAGAATTCACTCCGTAAGTTCTACTGATTACAAGCTACAAACAAATTTATTCTCTTCTATTTAACTATTGAACAAAATAACATCATTCACAGTTTTTGGATTTAAACGGAAATTTGCAGAAAGAGCGCTTTTTGCGAGATTGCAAATGGGAAGCAATTTCACCCATCTTTGTCGCTCCGATTAGAGTCGGGGAGAACCGGATACGGGATTTGGCGCAGACC
This sequence comes from Romanomermis culicivorax, assembly GCA_963922205.1. Taxonomy (NCBI): domain Eukaryota; kingdom Metazoa; phylum Nematoda; class Enoplea; order Mermithida; family Mermithidae; genus Romanomermis; species Romanomermis culicivorax. The sequence goes on along the minus strand of CAWUHX010000015.1, from coordinate 13,146 downwards.
CCTAATATATGCATGGCTGAATCCCATTTACAGATCGGTGCCCAATCACTGTAACCAAATCCCAGTTGCACTAAAGGGGTCTGAGCTCAAGCTCTAGGTAATCTCGAACAAAAAGGCCACTCGGTTTGATTTCAAGTTCGGTATAATTTGAATGTCATCCGGATCATAACGAGCCCAATGTCGAGGTTATCCCCAGCTCGAGCTGTCGGGTTGCACTTACATTTTTGCATAATTTTCTTATCTCTAAAGCAAATAAATATAAAAATTTCTGCAATTCCTAAACTCGAACTTAAACATCAGTATTAGTTAATCCTGAAGTGAGTATGCTTTCTGCATTGGAAGGAAATGATTTTCACATTGTGGATAGCTTTAATTCAGGATCATCAATTTAATCCCGATGTTGAGATTATTCTCATGTTGGGTTAGTGCAACCAACCTCAGGTTCGTTTATAGTTCTAAAAATGACTATAATATGCCCCCTCACGATTTTTCAGCTATTTGAAGTCAGGTGCATATAATTTTCATATAGAAATATTTTACTGTAGTTGATGCCAGTTGAAGGACAAAATGCACGATGCTGCAGAATATACTTTTTCACAGACATAGACAATTTTTTGAGAAAGAATGAAAATCCAATATAAAGGAAGTGAATTTTTTCCAACTTTGACCCAAGTTCTCAAAAATCTAGTCCACTTCTTTTTCTACCATGGCAACTGTCGAAGCAAGTATATTCTCCTTTTTTCTGCCCCATCGGGGCATTTTCTAATAAACTAGTTATTAACATATCCATATGCATGTTTTTTGTTTCTTTTTTCCTTTATCGATTTATTTCTCTGAATATTCTGATTTTTTGCTACCTTTTGTATAATTTTTTCACTTGTGTACTTTTGTTCTATTTTCACATACTTTTCACTGCATTATTTTACTTCTCATGTCTTTATCATTCGTTTTTTGTTCTGCCTTTATTGCTTAATTATTTTATTCATTTCATCTTATTTGTTTATTTTATTTATTCCATCAATTCAATTTTTTTGCAATGCAATTAAGCTGCATACAAAACAACTTTAATGGAAAATCTTTATGATAATCTTTTGCTTTTCTTTTTTTCCAACATTTCAAAAAAATGATTTTCTTAGAAATTTTTTCGTGATTTTGAAATGGTCCATTCGTGCATACCTACCGCAACTGCAGCACAAAAGCATGTGAAATTTACATGGCCAAATGCAACTAAAAATAGACTATCTCAACCATCAAAAACGATTTCAATTTACCTAATTTGCATATTGTGCGCGTTTACTCTAATGCATAGAAATTTTTAGTATTCGCTGTATTGAGATTCGCTCTTTTGAGAATCGCCACACTGAGATTTCGCTGTATTGAGACTTCGCTGTAATGAGAATCGCTGTTGTGGGTTTCGCTGTATTGGGGACACGCCCCTCGAATTGCTTCAATAATATCAACTGTCATAAACTTGGTGAAATTCAGCTTTATTAATGAAGTACACATAAAGACAACCGGGTTATAATGCTCAAAACAAAAGGCAACGGAAGTTAAAACCTCGTAACACATGAAGCTGGAGTATCCTGCTAGAAACAAACGGCCAAAAATTAACCCCCCTTACCCAAATTTAACGAGTATCTGGTACAATACTAAAAAAATCAACAAATTTCTCCATTCGCTACCAAAGAGTTAAAACGAAATATTTTTATGCGTGAGCGCCCTATGACAAAAGCACATGACTTTCATGACAAGCATCAATCAAAAATTGTTGAAAATGAACAAAGGATAACTTAAGCTGAATGTGCCAACTCATATTCTGGTAAAAGTAATTAGTAACCTGGAACTGTTTCGACCCCGGTCTATTTCTGAAACGGACTCCAGCGTACGACGGACACGAAGATGAAGAATAAATATAAATAGTTCGAAGTGGAAAAATTACGATAAATGAACCGGAAATGTTAGTAGTTTACTCTTCGTGTTGATGTAAGCTTCCAAATCCTGAAAAAATAGAAGCCAGCTATACTTAAAATAGAATTAATTATTGTGAAAATTAAATGCTCATGATTTAACAAGCGTTCAAAATTTGAAATAATTTCCCGAATAGTCATTTAGAAAAAACAATTTCACACCGGAGTTTGATCAAGACTCGGTACACATATAGTGAAAAATCCAGCATTTTAATATACATTCAGTCTTTTAAAGACAAATTTTAATTTTTTATTTCATTTTGGACATGTTCACTCAGATCTTTCAAATTTATTACAACGTTATGCGTATAATGGCCGTATTCTTGTTTTTTATGTTTCGTATCTGATTTGTATTCTACAAGTTTCTAATCAGCGATCAAAACGCAACTTCGTAATTTGGATTTTTGTTTTCTACAACATGCTCATTTCCAGCTCAGTGCTCAAAACAGTTGTACAACTAAACATGGCCAAATCTTTCTGTTTTGATGATGATATTCAGAGATAATATGTAAGTTACTGAATTAAGTGGACTTTTTATCAGTATGACAATCTTTTTAGCCATAATGAACCAAAATTTCGAAGGATTTCCTCGTTGGGTTGTAGAACAATTCTTCTGTGAATAGAAATGTTCTTCGGCAGTAATTCCGGATTTTATCAATAAAGCATATATTTCTATTATTACCTCTCCCCTATAAGTGATCAACGGCGAAATTTCACATTCGACGGGTGTCGGAGGCGGCGCTCGCCTGCCGTCGGCGGAATCTTCCTCTATTTTGTCGCTAGAATTATTCGACGACGAAGATGACGAATCGTTATTAGAATTCGACGATGAAGAGAATTCGGCGCCCGAAGATTCCAACCATTTTTTGTGCAATCGATACAAATCTTTGGAACAGGTTATTGGACTATCGGATCCTTCAGCATTTTTCAAAGGGCTAAATTCGTCTTCGCGAGCTACTTCCCAGACGAAAAATTTCCTTAAGATTTCTGGAGATTACTAAAATTAGAACGCTTGTTGCATATGTATGACTCGGAAAAGATAGTATAGCAACGAGGGATACCGAGCATCATAAAAAAAAATCGGTTGTTCTGTGCTAAATTAGTGAGAAAAATGATATTTAAGCACATAAGATTACTTGAAGTGGAAAATTTATGCAGAAATGGTTTTTATCCACAACCTGTTGAAAATTAAAATGACTTATAGAGAGGTCGGTGGCAAAAGGTGGCTTCGGTTTTTCTCTGTGAAAAATTTACATGCGAACCTATATTATTGAGTTGTAGTTTCTTTTTGAGTCATTTTTTCTGATCTATGATGTATGTGGTGTCAATGTGTTTTCATACAAAAAATTTTAATGTTCCGCTCCCGAGCCCATACTTGCGCTCTTCCAAGGAGAGCAGGCGCCAGCGCAAACGCAAGATCCCATAAAGGAAGTAGCGAGAGCTCAAGAGTGCGCTCACTCTGGCGCCTACGCGCGGTCCTGCCCTATAAAATAGAGCAGCGCTGGAGCACCGATCGATAAATAATCTAGCTGCCATATTAGTTTTTTAATTTATTCGGTTAGTTTTTTTGGCGTGGCATCAAGATGTGCAGGCAGTTTTTTTTGCACGCAGCAATCGAATTTTGGACTGTTCCGGTCAATTTGCTCAGTGCAAACAAGAGCAGGCGCTTTTGATTAGGTTATTGAATTTCCTGTCAATAATGCATTTTTAGGCGTAAAATGGAAAATGTTAAAAATTTTCCGAGGCTCCGCGCCGGATTTCAAATTAGTTCATATTTTTGGTATTAATTTTATGCGTAGTTAAATTTCATGCTAGAGTGCCACAAAAATGCGAGAATCCTTCATTTTTTTCAGGCGCCAGGCAGAGTTTCCAATAAAATTTTCAAGAAAGTCGAAATTTAAACAAGTTTCTCCGTCGGTTTCTGATCGTTCATCGGTTCTTAAAGGATAATTATCATATTCATACGATATTTATGTACGAATGTGTTTAAATCTAAAATTTAAATCTCCAAAAATTAAACACGATCTGATTTAAGGGGTAAAAATTAGCAAAATTATTGCGTCTTTCATTAATTTTCACGAAAATTTGGCAAATTTTTCGCCGAAAACACAAGCGATTGTTGAAAAAAATGAATTCTAGCGGAAGTCACATTTTCAATTCACAAAGAAATATCGGGAAAAAAATTGCAGAAAAAAATTATTGATTTGAAAATTTCAAATTGATGCGTTTAAATAACAAACCAAAATACGATGAAATCAATTGAATTAGTGAAACTCACGCGAATTTTGAAAAAAACTGCGTTAAAATCGACCGAAAATTGTCAAATTCGGCCTAGCGGGAGCGGAGCACGACCGATGGGATAGAAAATTTTCTATTCTAGCGGGAGCGGAGCAGCACCGATGAGATAGAAAATTTCCTATCCTAGCAGGCCCGCCCACTCGGCCGCTACAGTAAATCGAAGCGGGACTATCTATCCCGCGTGCGGGCCTTTTGCGATTCACGCTTGACCGCCCCCCCGCAGGTGTATGTCAATTCCTGACAACGTGAGTGGGGACCGCTGAAATCTGATTGGTCAGTCCTGCTCGCTGTTCCGCTGCGGCAGAGCGAGACAGGGAAAGAATGTGATTTTTCAGTCATTTTTACTTGAATTCCCTACGAGATTGACGGAAACCTATACCTTCTAAAGACAACATTTTCCAGCTGATCTTGCAGCGTATTATTTAAATTTTTATACTTTCTTCTGTATACTGTTCTTCTAGAAAATTTTTTTTCGTAATCATCATAACTAACAACAGGTGGTGTTTACCGAGACAGCACGTACATACACGACACTGAATTTTCAACGAGCATGTGAGCAAACTGAAAATACGACGCTGCTTAAGTAAACTATACACGAACCAAAATCTTATTGACTGAAGTTTTCTTTCGAAAAATATAATAAAATAGTGTCAAAAATCTTTTCCACGAGCTTTTGACGATTAAAGAAAGATTCCCTTTCCTGCAGGAGCCGTAAAATACAATAATTGTTGACCATATCGCTAGTCATTGGGCGACCCCCTCCAGAATTTTCCAATCCTATGGCTGACCACATGGTAGTCATAGGGACCCCCATACTTTTGGTCGCAAACATAGTGAAAAATGCCAATTTTTGAAGAAAAAATGGTCAAAAACGTCATTTCTCGGCGCTTCGCGCCATTAGTACATTTATACGGTTTTTTACACAAAAATTACTATTGTTTGAAGTGTTTTTCGCATTTTTTTTGAGACAACAATTTTTTTGCTTTAGAGACCCCTCCCCCTAAAATTTTGGGGAATCACTGAGCCCGGCCTAAAAAGTCGCCAGAACCCCCCAGATATCGGAGCCCCATTACATGTATGATTTTCAATACGATTACAACTTACTTCTGGAGTTTTTTGGGTTTAGAAAATATTCACAAAATCAATTTTCGTAGACAATTTTTGTCATAGTGAGATGAACAGTTGTCAAGCAACCTTGAGGCGTTTGCTTACTTCGCCAGCGGGAAAACGTCGAAAACGAATTTTTCCAATTTGATTCCATTCGGAACGACCGGTTCAATTCGCTCGCCGTTAAGATCAATGCAAGGAATTTTTTTATTAGCCACGTGATATGGTAAATCGTCGATATGGTTACTAAATAATTAAAATGTATATATAGTACAATAACAGTACGCAAAGAAATGCTTCATTGAACTTCGATCATTAATGATTTGTACAAAACACATGAAGCATATCTTGCGAACAATGAACGGACAAGCTTTGATGAACTTTGAAAAAAAAAACGATTTGTACTAAGGAGCTTTGATCTGGATGTGTGACTTGATTATGCTGAAAATCGATAACACTCTCAAATTCAGTGTACGCTAAATTTTCAACAGTGCAGAATCAAGTCATTCTATACGATACTGTGATGATATCTTGCATCACTGTACTTTTTACGATAAGTCGGACCTAGTACAATTTTAGGAGCATTTTCAATTCTATTAATCATTTTGAAGAAAATCTGTTAAAATAGGAAATATTATATCTAAATACGATTCAACTTTTGAGAAATTTTAATTTTACTAGTCTCCAGTTTAGATTGCTCTTTTTCCAGAGGTAATTCTGCATGTAAATGAATTTCAAGGAAAAGGAATGTATTCCGAATGAATTATTTATTTTTTGCGGAAGTTATGGAATAAATGTTAGAAAGCGATGATTTATTATCAGAATTTGTCGATATCTTCTATCTATAATTTCCTCCTCTAATTTATCTTGAAAATTTCTCACTTTCAGTCATTAGTACGAGTGCTATAAGTCTGAAATTTTTATTAGCAAGGCTCTGGTCTCATCAGCATCGTGCTAAAAAAAGCATGCGTGGTACCGGCAGGAACATCACCACTAAGAAGCGTGTAAACATTAAGAATATCTCAAAAATCAAATTCGATTGCATTATAACTTTCTTGTACTATAAAATTAGTGTTAATCATGCTCCCTCTACCATTATTTGGCTCTGCAACTAGGGAAAGAATCGGAACCAATTGAACTTTTAAGATTTTTTGATGCATTTTCAACTTTTTTTCATGTTCATCCACTCGTTTTGTTTCTCTTACTACTTTACTTTTAAAAGAATGATTTCCAAATCACAAGTACTGAATTTTGCTACGGAAATCGAAATCCAACTTCTTCAAGAACTAAAAATGAAGTAAATCATTTCAAATGCGTTATCTGTCAGCACGATAACTTTCCGATAAATCTCATCAACCAGAGGTTTGTAGCCATATGCGCCAATGTCAATTGCGCTTTCCCATTTGCGCCCTAGCCAATTGCGCCGATTTTCAAGTGCGCCATTTTTATATGCGCCCTATGCATTTGCGCCATGTGTATAATGCGCCAACTGCAATTGCGCTTTTTGCAAATGCGCCTTGGTCTTTTCATTCATCATAGAAAGGGCAATGAATAAACCGGTAATAAAAAAAGTGACAAAGATGACTATTGTCTCCAGAAACTGTTTACGAAGCATTTTTTTGTACAGAATTTTTCCAATCCGAAATTTTTGCAGTATGTTTATTTTTCTCAGATTTATGTAGTTAATCTATATCAGAGTTCATCTACTGTAAATGATTCTATGATCTGATCATGATTCCATGATCACATAATCCTATGACCAGCACCTTCATAATCCGAATTTGTTCAGAAGCAGCAAAAGTAAACATTTGCTCCAGATCTTACCACTTGAGTTCGAAAGTCAAAATAGCAAGACATATGTATAGTTACAGTCTTCAATACGCCAAAGGTCAGCCAAATTATGAGCTATGCCGGTCATAAAATCAATAGCACCAATTTCACTCTGATCAAACTATAGCTTGAGTGTAAAAAATTCTGAAGTTCCAAACGCAACATAATTTCTTTCTGATAATTTACAACTCTGTGTCTATGTGACTTGCTGTGTGGTACTGTATGATTGTACGATAATTTACAATGCTGTTTTTGCCTAGTTTGGGTGGTCTTCAATAATGATTACATTTCTCATTTGATACTATCTTTTCAGTGTCCAATTAGAATTATGGCGCAAATGAACAATGCGCATTTGCAAATGGCGCATTTAACACACGGCGCATTTGCTAAAAGCGCATATGACAATGGCGCATTTGGATCGGCGCAATTGGCAAAAGCGCATATGAAAAAAGCGCAATTGGCTACACCCCCAACCAGATTACTTGCAAACGTCATCCAAAAAATCGACCGTAAAAAAGTGATTAGCGATATTGCCGGCACGGAAAATCAAACGGTTGTCTTCTTCGCGTTCTTCTGTCAATTCTTTAGGCATTTCACTGTATTCAACGACGCAAGGCCCCACGCTGTCAATGTGGCAAACTACACCAATGGGCTCGTTAGGCACTTTCTTTTCAACGACCTGAAAGTGGTGTCTTTGGAGCTTAAAAAGTGAACAAATAAAGGACAGGCTTTCGAACCTTATTTCCACAGTCAGCGTCATTTTCGATGCAAAAACCGACAAATATCGGATCTGCAACACGCACGAGAATGTTGTCGACGCAGTAGGCATGAATGTATTTGATTTTCCTTTCCGACAAATCTTTTAAAGAACCGGACTTGATGAGAGCTTCATATAAACCGCCGTTGCCGTCTGCAAAGAAACAATTAATTTAGGGAACGAGTAAGCCAGAGGTAACTTGAAATAATAAAAAAATTTGGGAAAAATATTGTTAGCATACATAACAGAGGTCCCCAAGGTCGAAAATTTATATAGGGGTAAAATCGTAAAGTTTAAGGGTAGTACTTGAAATATGCCGTGACCTTTTTTTTTGCTCCCAACTTTTTGCGAAGGAGGGGGGAGTTGTAGTACTCTAACCACATAGAACTTACAAAAATGAATAATGCCCCTACTTTATGCTTTTTACAGTCAAATAACATTTACTATTTCAACTCCATTTTCCAGCTCCCAATCATGCAACTTTAATACCGTAATTATACGTACAGAATAGTCACACTTTTCACACTGTTGTGCCAACTGATTCCTGCACATTTCAAGAATACGTTTGGAAACATTGTTTCAACCAGCATCTTCAGCAGTATGGGCTTATCCCATCACTGATTAGGCTTCGAACAGTGCTTTCAATTGAAAGTGTTGCTGCCGAATGTGGATCCCATTAGATTATGAACCACGAGTTTCAACGGACCTCGCATGTCTCAACTCTTAGCAGGAAAGTATGCCACAGCTTGGGTGGAGAAATATAACTATATGCGCACAGAAGACCCAACGCAGAAGTGGGAAAAAGGGAAAAAGGAAAGGAGAGTATGAAGAGGAAAGATTTTAAGAACAAAATGTTTTTCTTCCCAAGGGGCGATTTTTTGATTAATCACATATACATAAGTCATTATTTCATCTCCCAATTATATTTATAATGATTTCCTACAAGTAGTATATATTAATGTGTTGATATCCTTTCCTAAAAATCGCTATATGGCACAGAAGTTGCATACTTTTCCATTATCATTTGCGCAGTAAATGTGTCAAAAAGAGCAGAGAGTAATTCCTCAGAATCACACATTCTGCAATTTTTCTCGAATTGGTATAACCTACTGGGGAGAAGATGAAGTCTACCAAAATTTTTGCTAGAGTGAGCTATTTTTATGGGGGTAGTAAATGAATTTCCAAATCTAAGACGGGGGTAATACCCCCCATACCCCCCCATGGGGTGCTCTGATACATAACACTGCTTTTCGCGAGCTTTAAAAGGCGGAAAGGGATTGTTCTGACTTCAATATATAATGAGACAGTGGACATATATTTTGTAACGGAGGTGGGGTAATATATCTAAGGGGATATGGCGAACGGTGGAACACTCCACCAAAGCTTGACTTCGCCGCACCTTGTCCCGTTTGGGGTGAATGCTCAAAAATATCTATGGTGAATTTTCGAAAAATTGCTTTCTTGTTGGACCTCTTTCCTCTATGGAGCCAAATATACCCTACCCAACATGGCCGGTAAGTAGGATATTTATTCTCTAGTATCCAAAACAAACTTTTTGAAAAAAATCTCATCGAATAATACCAAAATTTTTTGCTGTTAAACTGGATTAATTCTATTTTGGTCATCTTTTAAAACCTATATGTACATCTTTTTTCACTACGCACGGAACTTCTTTATATTTATTCATTGTTTCTTTCTATTTTGCCTGCAAAATCAACTATAACAATGAATTAAAGGAAAAAAACTTGAAAATTTTAGCCTCAAAATCTGGAATAACGGTTCGAAAAATGATACTTGTGGTCAAAAAATCTATCAAAATATAAATGTTATAGCAGAAAAAAATCGGCATTCTGACTATTTTTGTTCGAAAACGATCGTTTTGTAACAAAAAATTGATAATCCTAAAATTTTTCATTTCAAAGGATTTTTCCTTCACCAAGATAAGCCATATGATAATCAAATATTGGGGGGCGTCATATGGACGAGTTTCTATGACCCTCCCTCCCTAAATACACGTATGACAGAAGATTCAGTAATGTATGTAAAAATTTAGAAGCAAACTCGGTAGTAGTATTCCAAAATATTTCAACGTTGGAATATCCCCGAATATTCATTAAACTTATCAGTATTGAGAAGTTATTCTTACCCGGAGAGAGGGCTATGCGGCGTTTACTTTCAAGCAAAATATTCCCATCGAAATCAAAGCACGGCATTAAACCTTGTTCGAAAAATACGATATTATGTCTATCTAAGCCAAAATATGAATTTTCTTCGAAGAATCTTTGAGTCGTTGCTTTGGTTGCTTCACTAGTCATGATATACCTGTACAATGAAGAAACTTTCTGTTTATTTTAATGACCGTGAACAGAGACAACTTTTATTCTAAATGAGTCATTGAGCTCAAGAAAAGGAAATTTCAAGATATTTAAGAATACGTTGGAACATCAAAAAATTTTCCGCAGATCAAAAGAAATGTATTTTTTCACCATGGAATGCTCGGAATTTTTTCAGGATAAGACAGCTTGGCCAGATTTTGAAGACGTAAAATTCGCTCTGCTTGCAGTTGGAAAAGCGATTTTCCAGATGGTAATCCAACTTTATACATGCCCTTAGGATAAGGCACGCCTAGCCGAGTTCCCTGGCCGCCGGCCATCAGAATGACGGCAACTTGACTTTTTGCAATCGCTTCTAATCCTGAAAAAATATTTCGTGAAACTTGACGTGAAAAAAGCAAAACGACCCATTATCTCAGGCAAGGCCGTATTTGGGGGGGGCGGCCACCACCCCCTTGGAACTTTGTCATATGTCGATTTTGTGTCTATCACTGAGAAAAATCTCAAAATTTTCCGGCGCTTCGCGCCGGTCAATGAGTATAACAGTCATTATTTTCAACCAGGCACGGCCATTATCATATCTACTTCGACTTACTAGTTAAACTTCAACAGTTTCAATCAAATGAATTACCTCATCTCTTATTTTATTAATTACAAGACAAAATGTTGGGCATGTTTCTCACAGTGGGAAAACTTTTTTTGATTTAAAAACCGAAATGATGCATTGTGGTGAACTTCAGAAGATCACACCCTCAATATTTGGCGGCGCTTCGCGCCGGTCCCGAGTATAATAGTCATTGTTCCCTATCAAGCGCGGCCATTAACATATCTACTTCCACTTTACAAGCTAACTTTCATCAGTTTCTATCAACTGATTAACTTCATCTCTTCTTTTACTAATTAAGAGCCAATATTTTGCTGATAATTTAGGTTTTTGATCAATTCTTAAAATTTTATTTTCTTACTTCGTTTGGAGTTTTCCAAAAATTTTTAAACGTGCGCCTTCGCAATCCGCATTGAAAACTGATAAAAACGTCATTTTAAGACTGTAAATTTAGAGCTCCTATCAAGGAAAAATTGTTGTAAACATTAATTCTCCAGCATTTTGGAACACAAAAACCCGAAAATTACAATCCATTAGTTTAATTCCAACTTATTATCATTGTTATGGAAAGATTAATTTTTCAGCCTTTTAAAGTGTAAAAACCCGAAAATTTTCAAAAAGTTTTTTTGCTCTGTCCGCCCCCCCCCCCTAAAAAAATTCCTGGCTACGGCCCTGATCTCAGGCATGTGGTTGGGGGAAGGTAAGTGTCATAGAAAACCTCAAGATTTACATGGTGACCTACAAGATTTTCCAACCATATGGCTATCTCAGGGCTCGGTTAGCCATTGGACTCCTCCTTTTGAATGAAGAAAGCCCTTAAAACGCACATTCTTTGTAGAAAGTAGTCATTTTAGAACTGAAATGATGAAAAATAAATACTTTTAATTCCTTAAGGCGAAAATCCGAATTATTATGCTGAAATCATAAAAAATTCGAATTGGTATATCGACAAATATTACTTAAAAACTCGGCTGGCCCACCAGACATCCGAGTTCTGTTACATGTATGTATGCATTATCTTGAAGCGGAAAATATTTTGCCACAACAATGGTCAAATGGCACTGCAATTCTGAGCTGGGCACATTTCAATACATATACGTAAAATTTACCCGTTTGCCAAAACTTTTCCATAGTCGAACATGTAACATTTTTATAAGACCAATAGTGCGACTCATCTATCTTGCAAATTCTTGTTCGCAATTCGTCCGCTGGAATGGAATGAGCTTCGACTGCTTTCTGAAAAATATCTTAAAATAAGATATTTTTTTGCGAAGCATGGTTTCTTTCTGAACTGATTGAGTTAAACTATTGATAATGTCCAGTATGCTTCAAATTCCCAGAACTTCCTAATCTCGGATCTTCCTTAAACGATGAGACAATTTGTGGGTCTAACTAACACGTTGACGTCAAAATCAAACCTGTCGGTCATTGATCGACTCAATCACAAATCGGATCCAACTGGGCCCCTCAAATTGGTTTTCATAATTACCCGAAATAAATGTGCTAATCTTTTAATCGGCGGAAGACTTGATAGTTGGCAGTACAAGTTAGAAAGATCGTCGTCGTCCAATTGGGGTAATAATTGCAATAATTTGTCTTGATCGCCATTTTTTAGCTCTAATTCCAATTTGCTTTTGACGCCGTTGGTTGGTGGCTGCATTGAGCTAACGATCACGAGTCCACACAAAGGGAAATAATGATTATTGAAAATTTTGAGATTTGGACCGCTTAAAATGCACCAAAATGCATTTTTTTCAATATGAAAACCTCAAAATTTGCTTAATTTTATCGAAAAAACCATCGTAAACTAGTTTTCTTGTCTTTCATTCGATGCACGTCGGTTTTAGGCTTTTAAAACGTAATTTTTTGAGTTTTGGAGAGAATATGAAAATATTAATATAAGTAGACTAGAGTGATTTGTTCGACGCGTAGCGCCGTAAATTTTTTTTGTATTTCAATGTTCTAGGACGCTCGAAAATGAATCTTTCCAGCTTTTATTTCCCAGACAGAAGGTTTTATTTCTCAGTGAATTTATAATGAATTTTCGGTCGGACTAACTAATATTCAACAACTAGGCAAGCGACTAAGAAATTTGATTTTTCAACCGGCAAGAATTTCTAGCATTGTCTTACATTCAAAATATTTTAATCACACGAAAGTCAAAACTTTGATGAAGATCACAAAAAGATTTTGGGAATGCCTGAGAAAAATGTTAGTTTTCATCAAATTCATCAAAAAACACTTACAGGA
>CAWUHX010000014.1:2225470-2248389 GCA_963922205.1 Romanomermis culicivorax | reverse complement strand
CATTTTAAAGCCTCATATGTCCATAATCATTATGATTTCCTCATAATCTTGAATGCTCAGTTCATATGCCTTGCTTATATAATCTAGAGTATTGCTCAATCATCGAGCATTAGATTCTGTAGTGTTCTTATAATATGTACTACAGGACATAATGTCTTGACATACTCTTAGAATTTATGATCTCATTGTGAGACTTTTCTTACGTGATTCACAGAGCATCAAAGCACATTGATTTAATTTTTTTCCGTTTTCATTTTGTAAACATATTCTTTCTTTCATATTTTATTGTGTAAAAAATTTACATAAATATGCAAATTTTTTTGTTCATTTTTAACAAGAAAATCTACAATTTTTTTTGAAAATTCATCCAATGCGTAGATTTCGAAACCAGCCATTACCATAGGGCTCGAAACCAAGTCTTATGGTATAGCTACACCTATCCCCACACAGGCCAGCAGTGGAAGAGGTCTGGCATCCGCATGAAACCCTTCAATATAAGCATGAGCACTATTTTTTGGATGTCCCAGCCACATGGATACAAGCATGTCACACGCCTTCCACATCAACTTTTTCGTTATTTCAACCAAAAACTAAAAATCAAATTTAATCAATAATGAACTGAGCACATGAGTGACTTTTTATTGATCTGAATTTGTCAAAAAAAAGATTCATGTTGAGCCAGCTCATTCGAAGTACTTCACAAGCCTGTGAACAGGACGTGCTAGCCTTTTTACCTCAATCAAAGAAACATCCTAAATAAATTTTACATAAATTAGACTAATGGTCAAACTCGAATGAAAATATTGATGATATCGAAATTGCACAATTTAATCCAAAATAATGAAATCTCATGTAGAGCATTGAATGAATTGCTGTGCAGTTTTTGACATTTCTAGGCCTTAAGATTTTTTGTATTTTTTAGCTGTTTCCCAATGGGAGAAAGGTGGAAATGTTCTAGCTTTCTGTAAAACGGATCACCCGAAAGGATCAGTTGGAGTAGTCATGCTACCTATAGCAATTTTCAACTCGGATGGAAGATTCGAAGCCGATGGTTCACCTCAACAAGCTGCTATTCTCGTGGAATGCAATAGGACGATAGCTTTGGTAAACTGCATAAACGAACTAATTTTAGAGCTTTAGAGTCACATGATTTTCGAGTCTTTTTCAGATTTATGATCAATCTTGTAATGTTCATCCAGGATTCACAAAGCGAACAGTTGATGTGATTGAGCTCTATAACTACCACATGGTGACGAAAGGACATGATGCGACACGTTATACTGGTTCTAAAGGATATTGGAGAAACTGAGTGCATCTGACAAGCATATTTTTATCCCTTTTCTAGGAATTTAGAAATACATATTTTGTAATCCTTCTTCTGTCTAGTTGTGGTGACAATAAAATTTTAATGGTAGTCCAAGATATAGACGACTAGTGAAATATTCATCATTGGATGATGGTGGAAAAGAGATCACAGATTCGGAATTTGGCTTGAAAAGTGGACAAAAAAACTGAATAATGAATAAAGCAAACAAGAATAAAATACAAGAAAAAAGAGAACACACAATAAGAAGATAAGGACAAAGTTGCAGGAGTTCAGCCAGAGGAGACGCTCTTTTCAATGAAGTTTATTATTGTGAACGGAATATGACTTCAAAATGCCACACGAAAACTGAGGGAATGCAACACATACTGGCTAAAGGCAGATTCATAGTTCGTCCTGCATCCGGCGTTCTGAAAAAAGTCTATTTTTAGATTTTTCATCTCGGTAATCCGGCACCGGATGACGTCATTTTTTTCCTTTTCCCAAGCGGCCGTCTCATTTTTTTGCCGGAAAACTGGAATTTTGCCGGATGGGAAGAGTAGAAACAGTTTGTACTTTTCCTGATTTGCACGAGTTTGTGTTCTCAAAAACAAATTGATACTTAGTATTTATACTGTAGAAACTTAATATTTCTGCGGCTAACTGGATCACAAAATTTTCTTGTTCGACAAGCCCCGCTGATGCATCTTGATCATTTTATGGTATTCCATGCCCAATGAAGCTCAATTTGTGAAGCAGATAACAAAAATATATTCTCAACGCTTATAGTCTGTTTTACAAAGTGATATCTTCAACTTTTTTAGAGGATAAAATTTTTGTACCCCATATCCTTCACTTTCTGTTAATCTGAAAAACGTCAACTTCTTTAGAATCCGGGAATGAAAAACTGTTACCATTATTGAAGTCGCAGGATCAGCTAAGAAACTGTTGATGGGAAGGTGCATGTTGGCAAATAAAAGGTTGAAAGTGAATCTGCCTGCTGCAACTACAATTGCATTCGTTAGCAGTATGATAAGTTTTGAGTTGGATTCGGTTTAGGTTAGGTCCGATTCAAAAAATTACTTGGGTTTGGGTTTGGACTGGGTCAGAAGTTGACCAAACTTGGGTTAGATTGAGCCAAAAATTTGACATAGCGCAGAACGTGAATTCATACCCGATCTCATATCATTCTCTGGTCCAAAGAAATACAGTCTGGTCATGCAAATTGCTAGCAATAGAATGAATAAAAACTAAAATCGAATAAAGACTGATAGGGCACTCATTTTGCTAGGGCATTCATCATTGTTGACATGGTTGAAGCATGCCCTTTAGACACTTTTGTACATACCTGTAATTGCAGGGAGGTTGTGGGGGACCCTCACCCCAACCTGATTGAACCCTATACCCAAATGTCACGACCCCCACCCCCAACTTGGTCAACCCTATATCCAACCCCCCACCCAGACTCGGAAAAATTGGAAAAAATGAGGAAAAAGTGACTTTTTTGGCCTTTTCAGAAAAATTTTCGAAATTTTTTCGACCTTTTTGGGGGTCTTCGACCCCCCTCCCCAAAATTTTGGGTTCAACCTTCCCCCAACTGGTCGGACCTTTACCAGGTATGCTTTTGTAGTTATTTCATATTTAAACACACCTGGCGTTCTCTGATCCATAGAAGGACAGACTACTAGTATTAATTGCTAGCAATAAAGTGAAAATGAAAATCGAGAAACACTGACGGGGCACCCATCTTGCTATATTTGCTTTGTCGACATGTTTTGAGCATGACATTCGGACGTTTTTGTGTGTTATTTTTCACAGTAGAAGCACGCCATATAATACAAGCTTTTCATGAAAGTGAGCAGGACGAGTTATGCAATAAAGCTAATGCTCTGAAGGGTATAGACTATTCTAACAGCTAGAGAATTTTCGTATCAGCATGAACGTTGGAGTTTGGGCAATCTTTCTCATCGGAGGACTTATGATATTGGAATGTTCAATGGTAAGTTGGTGATAATGGCTGAAAAACATTGTCGAAATTTTACCTCTCACATCCTGTGTTGTTGAGTGGGCAAGAATGCGCTGGAGTCTAGCTCTGTGCACTGTAGAGGTGAATAACTGCAAGCACGTCCAGGCATGGCTTTCACAGTCGAAATTTTTTTCACAATGACTATGGTCACTTCCACCACTCGTTGTGCAGGTCTTTCCTTAAGGGTTTAAGAAAAGCTTACTTCTGGTCTGAACTGAATTGTTAGAACTAATCCCTTGGCTAAGCCTCGGTGATAGTGCAACAGTCTGGTTCCCCTGACCTGGCAACAACAAAGATAAACTTAGTTTAAATGAGGGGCCTCACACAGAGCCCTCATAGTCTCCTAGAAGAGAAAAGGAATCTCATCAGGGATAGACTTACTTGCTGGATCCCCTGATGGGTCTTCCAGAGCTTGCAGTCTGCAAGCGGGCGCCTGGGCCTTTGGCCCTACGCTCTGATGGGTCGATCAGATCTAAATAACAAACAATATGTATAGCAATAAATCCCAACGAATAGTAAAAAGAATGTGGCTATACCACTATATAATTTATGTAAATTTAAATACAAAATGCTGGGATAATGTTTATTGGATGCCAGCGTTGTTGACCAAAAATATAATAAAACGATAATAGTGAAGAATGATTTTTCACTATCACTTCCTTCTCTTTGTGGCGCTTCTATGCAAATGTCTGCGCCGCTGGTCGTCCAATTTGTCGATTTGCATGGTGATTTCCTGACACAACTTGCCATCAACAGGGTGCCCAACACACTGGCATTATATTTACTATTTTTTAGTGGTCAATACTGCTAATTCTGGGTTTTTTTACTCTATTCCAAGGCAGTGATTTCTCTCACCGTTTAAAGGAGGATTTTCTTTCTCTTTGGGCATTATTTCGGCCACTACCCTTTCAATTGGGTCTCACTCTTGGGAATGTGTAAATTGCTGTCGAGAGAAAAAGCTGATTTGAAAGTCAAAAAAATTAAGGGGGTTTGGAAGGCTTAACATGAAATCATTCTTTTTCTTTGCTGTACGCATTTATTTTTCATTCATTTTAAGCTTCAAATTCATTTCCCAATTGATATTCAGAGATATCAACTGATGAGTTTTGTAGAAACCTCTGATTTACGAGGAAATACTCTTCTGCCCGTTTAATTGAGAACTCTTCCTCAAAAGTTCGTTTTACACTACTCAGTGATGATTTGTTTTTAACATAGATCCGACCTTTCAATTATGCTAGCCCAGATTTCACTCCTCTTGGTGAAAAACTGTAGAACTTGGTTTTCAAGTAGTTTTGAAATCTCACATTAGTGTATTCGGTACTGGCACCTGTTATTAATTTTATGATCTTCATGGTACGTTTAAGAATTTATTCAGAAATACTTATTTTTTCAGTACCAATATTCTGTTAGAGAGACGTTCAGAACAAGTTCGTATACTTTAGGAGATATCGATACCAATCATCATTGTGTTTTAGAAACTGGAAATCTGCCAAATTTCGCCCCTAGGCATAGTTTCATTGACCAATTTAAAATGAATAAGGTACTGATTTTCGTGGTGTGCATGGTGATATGAACTTTGTAACACACAGTGTAGCAAAACTACGCTCTAATCAGAAAATGAGAATTGGATATACATCTGTGAGACTTGTAGATTGGTGGTCTTCTTGCAAGTGCGAGGAAAAACCAATCAAAAATTCTGAGTGTATTTGATCACTTTTTGAGTTTCAAGCTAGGGCCGGAATTTAAGCCCGAAAGCCAGCCCGAATTATGGGCTTCGGGCCCGGTTCGGGCTGTCTGGAAAAATTCTCTGGCCAGGCCAGGCTGGGCCGACCTATTTTTCAAAAGCCCAAAAAAAACCAATGATAGCCTAACATATTTTAATATGCAAGTTATAGTTTTTTTATCATGTTCGTTGTGAACACTGTATAAAATAAATTTTGTTCGTGACGCCTAATCTTTTTCAGTGTACCTGAAGAAAACCAAAAGATTTTCAATTTCTTAATTTGTTTTAAAACCAAAAACCATAGGCAAAGTAGCCAAAGCTCGGCCTGACCAACTGTGCTCTTTACTCACACTCTTTCTTCTCTGCTTCCGTTTTTTTTGCTCCACTAAAGGAAATTGAATTTACACAAAATTTTACGACCCGATTTTTGAGAGGATTCAACTGAATTGTGATAAGTAAAAAATTAACTCTAAATCAAAATCACATATTTGGTGTACCTTGATGCGCTATGAACGATGTCTCATTTTTAAAAAGTATCAAGTTTTGGTTGTGGTTAGATCTTCCACTTAAGCTGGT
The DNA here is from genome assembly GCA_963922205.1 of Romanomermis culicivorax. Classification (NCBI taxonomy): domain Eukaryota; kingdom Metazoa; phylum Nematoda; class Enoplea; order Mermithida; family Mermithidae; genus Romanomermis; species Romanomermis culicivorax. Next base: position 2,242,761 of record CAWUHX010000014.1, on the reverse strand, counting down.
GGGCCATTGCGTCCCTTATGGAACTTCTTCAATAATGCAATTATAAGATGGTATCCATATTCCAATTCCTATAATCCTCTAGCAGTACGTGAATTTCCGTAATTATTTGTCGGCAGGTAGAAGACATCGTTAACTATCTATTGAAGGGGAACTTCTTGGAGTTTCTGAGCTTTAACGGTAGATATGATGATTTTTGTGAAAAAAATGACAATGTTCGTTTTAAAAATTTGATGTTTCGAGCACCTCTGTATTCACTGACGAATCCTACAGTAAATTGTGGTCATTGATGGGCCTAATATTGGGTAAGTTTTTAGAACACGATGCCTGACGTACCTAAACTTGCAAAAGTTGAAAGAACTGTATGTGAAAAATCGAAAACATCGAAAATTGTCATTTTTTGTCTTACTATAGCTGTGTGAGTTTTGATTTTCAGACGAAATGATAACCCTTTTCGTTCCTAGCGCATCAAGTTACACCGAATGTGTGATTTTCAGGTCGGGTTAAGTTTTTACTTATCACAACTCTCTGTATGAGAAACTGAATTTTCTCAGGAAGTGTGTCTCAAAATCGGACTTTCGGATCGGGCCTTGGGCTTTTTTTTCCATTGGGCCAAGCTGGGCCTCAAGCTTAAAGCCCAATTTCGGACCGGGCCGGGTTCGGGGTTCTAAAAAAATTTTCGTTCAGGGCGGGGCCGGAAATTCCAAGCCCAATTCAAGCTTTACTTCAAGCCTTCCTCGAATCGAGGAATTAAGAATCATAGTTTAAATAGGAATTGAGTCCTGGAAGGCGTAATCCGAAGCTGGAATTTTCATGGTTATAAGTCTAACTATCTAGATCCAAGGAAATCAGTATACATGAATGCAAATCTGATTGGCACTCGATAATAACATGTTGGATTCCATTAAAGCTACAGTGCTGTGCGAAAAACTTTTGGTAAATTTTAAATGGAGATGATTGACCTGCTATCATGTGTCGAGACACTTTCTAATAGTCTTCAGCTCTAAATCGTCGTAGGCCGTTATTTTGGAACATATGAAATGATCATAAGGTATGGGTTTTATTGGCTTCAATATCATTATTCTATACACTGACCAAAAATGCAACAAAATCGAAAGTATATCACTGTACATGTGCAAATTTTGACTTGTTGTGAAAGATTAACCTACTGAAAATCTGACTCACAGAAAAATCAATTTTCGACTTGTCACGAACAAATTCTTCCTCATAACAGAATCTTTCTCAAAATTTTCATCTTTCATCAGTCATATGAACTGTCGACAATTTGTATCATTGTAGAAAAATGACCAGAACATTTTTATTCTTAACAGATTTCTGTATCTCTTTACAGTTGACAGTTGATCATTCTTCTTTACGTCGTCATAAACGTCTTATCAATCGCGACCAGACCGAACCAGGTTCCCGACCATGGATGGGCCGTCTTTTCGAAATTGGTGACGAAAAACGTCCTCTGGGCTTTTGTGACGCTTTTTTGATCAATCCTCCTATGAACGTTTCGAATGGAGTTTCCTCAGATATTGTGCTCACAGCTGCCCACTGCGTTCCTCCTGGAAAAAAGTGAATCTTTTTCAGTACTATATTTTGTGTGCTAATGCTTCATACCGTGATGTTGGGGAGCAGCTTTCAGGTAGGGTGCAACTAAACGGAAGATCTGCTTTCAGATGCAGGTGGCAGATCGCGTCTGAAACGCAGATGCAGACTCAGATACAATCAGAGATGGAATCGACATTCTTCTCAGACAAATAAAACGTGGACTCCAGATGATCTAATCCTTATTTTTGGCGGTTTGTGGTGTTTGAAGGGCAAGCCTCATCCTTAGTTTAAGCTATGCTTATTCTTTCCGTTTTTGAGACAGTTGAATATCTGCGATTCTCCTATACCTTCAAGATACTAAAGCAAAACAATGTAAAGTCTCATAGCTCTACATTCTATCACCCAGAGAACGTTTGTGAAGTGTAATTCCATCAGTTTATGTCAGTATGGCTTGGCGTGATCTGCTGCAGCATAGTATAAGACAAGACTGGAGCAGGTGGATACCTTACCTGTACGTGCTGCACATTGACATCAGATGATATTATAGGGTGCACCATGATCTGAATACAGAGAAGCATCTGAATAAGATTCGCACGGTCCGTACCAGATGTGATTTACTATGTCTAGATGGTAAATATACCTTTATGTATTCTGACGATTCATATTACAACTCTTACTTCATATCATGGCCTTATTTCGCTGCTCTCTGAAGTAAGTTTTCTCCTACAGGTCGTGTAAGGCAAGTGCCAGATGAGCACGACATGAGACCATAATGAATTCATGTTGTGCTTAACCAGGTCATTTTCCCAATCTCATATTCCACACTTTTGTGATATTTTAAAGTGTGAATAGAGTGATGGAAAATGGATGAAAAAGTCATTGGAAACACTTTGAGTATCTTCTCATAGGACCTTGCAGAACTATTTCTTTCATTTCTGTGAGCATTATTGTCGAACGTCTTGTGCGGAGATTTTCTCACACCACACTGTCATTTAAATACGTCTTCGACCTTGAAAAATTCAGAAAGATTGATGTTCTGCGTCTTGACCTGATACATCATGAAGAAAGTTTGATTCCAAGTGTCGATAAGTTTTCATTGATCATGCTAATGGCTACTGAACAATACATGTTTAATGCCAGTCTGAAATCTGCGAAAATTTTCACTGAATGCTAGAGATTGAGTGATTGTTGAATTCGATTTATAGGAAAATGACAGTTTCCAGAAGCGCCGTGCTGTGTTGGTCATGATCTTGCAATCGACTACAACCTGATTTATTTTCTTCTGAATCATTCTACGTAGTGTTAAACAATATGTCTTTAACTGTGTGGGAGTCAGACAGACTTTGTAACATCAAACATACAGCTGCAGTTTTTTCCAATTAAATTATAGAATACATAAGTTTTAGATGCTGTTGCACAACCATTGTGAATAGATCAATGAAATTTTTTTTGTGATTCGATCCACATGCGCCTAATCTATAGGTTTTCAAACGTTTACTGCATCTTATCGATAGAATATCTGATGGGATTAAAAGCATTTTTGCGTCAACGTGAAGTAAGTGCAGGCACATATAGCTTCGGAAACAGCATGGAGATCTGATTCAAGTTTCAATACAATATCCCGAACATTAGTGGATATATAAATAAAGAAAAAATTCTGCGGCATTCAAATGGGAGGTGTCCCAAAAAGGCTACAAATGACTATCTCGATTTATTTCGACTTCGTTTTAAAATAGCATAATAAAGACAGACCGAGGGAGTAATCTTATTTTCACACCTGAATAGAGAGCATGATATTCTGCATTTGATGAACACTTGGCTACAGAGTCGCGTCTTTCCTGAGCTGGAATACTTCGAAACACATACACAGACGGAAAAATGTGAAAAAATTGGAAAATTCAAAACCTTGGAGTATTGTAGGAACGCAAATTTTGACTGTGATGTGGATGGCTTGATTATCTTTCGCTTTTCCTAATACTTCACACAAAATCTTTTCTAAAAAGCATGATAAGCGTTACTATCGTCTACTTTGTTTTCCAATATGATGGTTGTTGGATGCAACAAGCATTGCTTCCATCTTGTGCAGCCAGATGGGGATTCAAGATGGAAAATGCCAGACATGCAATGCAATAAGCTTCCAGGGTGAAGGGTGCTCGAACTTTTCATTGGTCTATTCCCAAGTGAGCGATTCTCAAGTCTGCGATTCCCAAGTGAGCGATTCCCAATTGAGCCAACTCCCAATTGGGTGATTGTAAACGAGCGATCAAGAATCTAATAACATTTTCTTCATATTTTCTTTCTTTACCTAATATTTCTCTTTGTATGTATTTCTTTTTTCTTTCGTTTTCTGGGTGTTTTGTTAATGTTTTCGTTTAGGTATGTTTTAACGTTTTCATCTTTTGTCTCCTTTTCCTTTTTCTTGTCATCTACTTTTTTTGCTCATGAAACAAAACATTACAAGTTGTCAATAACCGTAATTTTCTGTATAATTCTAGTACAGTTCTACATGCTTGAGTCTTATATCGTTGTAGGTGTGAAAATCTTCATAAAAAATATAAACAAAATAATGCTGAAACAAACAAAACATCAAGAGAAAGGAAACGTCAACAAAAATGAACACATTAAGAATAAGTGAAAATAGGTGGAAAAGCATTAAAAAAAGATACATGAAGAAACATGAAGACAGTGACAATAAAGAAGAAGCAACATAGAGAAAGCAGCAAGAAAGGAAGAAAAAATGTGAAAAAAGAACGAAAAAGATAAAATCAGAAGAGATTGAAAGCAAAAACTAAAATGAAAAATAATCAAGAAAAATCGCTAAGAATAAAATTATGTAGAAAATAGAGCGTGCCGAATTGTACAAAAACTATAAGGGAGACTATGCTTGTTAGAAAAAAGAACTTGTAATTTGTTGTTTCATGAGCAAAGAAGAAAATATTAGATGGAAAGGAAAGCGAAAATAAAAGAAAGCAGAGACAAAAGATGAAAATGCAAAAACATACATAAACGAAAGGTAAAGAAGGAAAATATGAAGAAAGTGTTACTAATCGCTGGTTCGGAATCGCTCACTTGGGAAATCGCTCAATTGGGAATCACTCACCCCCTTTTCATCAATTTATATGCAGGTACATGTATATAATATTATAAAAAGTAATAATGATTTGATTATTTCTGTTGTCTTCAGTTTCAGCAATTTATACATATCTTTTGGAAGACACGATCTCGCATTTCATGGTGAAGAAACCCGATTAGATGTACTTGTCGACCATGTACTCACACATCCAGATTATGATAGAGATGATCGCCTTCCGCAAAATCACGACATAGCTATGCTGAAGATGAAGGAGCCAGTTTTCTTCAATCAAAACATACAGCCAGTGATATTGTCGTCAAATACAACTGTTTTGCATGATTGCTCTATGTCCGGTTGGGACACCAGGACAACTATAGGAGGTAAATTAATTTTGATTACCTTCATTTCATTTTAAAGAACTCCTTATAACGTGCAAAGGTATTTGGGAAAAAACTTGCGCTGTAAGGAAAGCCAGTAATCCATGTGAGACAAACTGGAAGTTTTTGAATTTCAATCATAAATTCATTGTGTTTATATTCTTGTTTTCATGGTCTTTCGAAGTATAGTGATGCCTACTCCATTTGGACTGATTCTGCCGGATCAGATCGGACATCAGTTTTAGCATTGATATTTAACCGAGTGAATATTCAACATAGAGTCCATTTTAATATTTGGACAGTTTTGTTGATCTCAGACAGACCAATTAGTTATTGCAACTCTTGTCCATAAGTTATATTGCAGGTCCTCATTAGAGTATACCAACAAATTGCTAATTAACTCTCCCTGCATCTATCATTCCAAAAGGAACGGCTTAGACAACAAAACATTGTGGTTGTACTTCACTCGACGAGGCCTGCTCGAGAAGAATAACTGAAAATCAGTCAACCAAAATGCAGGGACCGGTTGCCATAACTAATGTTCAGGATCATCTCGAGCTGAGTATCAAGTCGTTAATGCTGAGAATTGGTTGATCCTGAGCTCGGTCCAATCTTTTTCAGATTGCAATAAAAAACTCGAAGTTGTGATTAACTGATGCTCATGTTTAAGTCCTAGGTCGTGATTATCTCTAACATTGTGAGAAAACATTGACATTTATTGTTATGGATGCAACATGTTTTGTGGAAGTCAGAAAAATTGGCTATAAAAATTGAAAAACATGAATGAATTAGAATAAAAAGTGAAAATTGAGATGAATTAAGCCATTTAGAAAAGAAATTGTAGCTAAAAGTGAATTAGGTAAAATTTTGAATTAGAAATGAAATAATGAAAACGAAATCTGCAAATTATGAGATGAGTTTTTAGAGCCAATATATAATGAAACGATTCTATAGATTCATATTTACAAAAACTGTAGTCTGGTTTTCTTCTCCTCATTCTTATAATATTTCTAGAAAATGAAACTTGATTAACTCAATCATTTTATATTCTGATAATTTTCTGCTAAATATTGATCAACGACTAAATTAAAATCTCACTGTTTTTAGACGTCAATAGTTGTCTATGAATTCACATTTATCAGTAGAATAACTGACTGATCAGAAGACATTCATTCCCCCTTTTGCCTACAAGATTATTTTTCAAATACTAGTAATAATAATAATAATATGCTTGCATGGGACAAATAAGCAATGTATGTGAAAGAGTTTGAGTAAAACCTTGATTGAGACTAAGTTGGCACTGGAAGCAAGAACAGCTCAGATCTGGGTGTGTGGATCTACCTGCGACCAAATTGCTTTAGGTATCACCCCACTCTGACTCGACCAGCTCCGGATTCCAGTCTGGACTCAGCGATTAGAACCTGGTGCCAGAGCTTGTCGGTTGATTTTTCATTTTTGAGTAAAACCCAGAAAGAATATTTGCAGCTTGCAAAATATCAGATCTGGGACCAGAATCATGATGAAACACTACTGTTGCCCTGATGAAAAATGTCCTATCTTGAATCAAAAATCAATATAGTGATGGACGGTATCGAACTATGTCGCTAAATATCTGCTGAGATATAATATTCACTCAGATGATAATGTTGTTCCTTGGCTATATCCTTGATAGAGTCAATGATGTGGAGTCATATGAATGACCTCCCTATCAAGAATCCCGCAGATAATTACCAAAGGTTTTCAGCTCAGGAGTCAACCTGGATAACTGAAGTGACCTCTAGTCACTCTAGAAGGTTTTTCATCGCAAAATATAGAAAAAATCACATTATTTTTTCCATGATAATATTAGGCAGTCGGAGTGGCTGCCGGTCACTCGGATGACTTTCTCATTAAAAAAACCAGAAAGATCACCATAAGTTTCTAATACGTTTCTAATAATTTCTTTTCTAATAATACCAACTGGCCACTCAAGTAACCATTCAATCGAGAATCCTGGAAATGTTGAAGACATTTTTCGGACTGAACTCACCCCATCTGAAGTGATTCGGATGACCAGTGGTCACTTCAGCTCAAAATGGTTCCTGAATCAACAATTTTCGATTGGATCAAAATTCAAGTGGGATTTTAAAAATGCATAAAGAAGCAGAATATCATCAAGTTATGGCAGCTCAAGCTCTATAATCGATTTTTCTAGTGAAAATCAGCTTTCTGTTTACATATTTGGTATAAAATTTGAAAATTAATCTGAATGATTTAATGAATTCTTTTTCAGAGGCATTAACCAGAGATGATTTGGCTACTCTGTCTGCTCCCAAATAGGTTTTTCAACATACCTCTTTTGATATTGAGACTAAACTATATTTGAAGATGACTTAGAATGAATAGAAGTAAATGATCGAACTGTACCACTAAAAACAACAGTAATAATTTTTTTGTACCAATAGAAGTGAGATGACACCAGAAATGAATTGTTCATGCAGAGCTCTACTATTAAAGTTGAATTTAGAGGTCAAAAGACCAGTGGTAAGCTAAATACACGATTGGCTAAGTGACCCCAGATTAGTTGACCACTGAGCTTCGAAGAATTTCCATAATGTCAAATTAATTGATTAACTTGCCAATAGTCACGCGAGCAACCACAGCAATACCAAACTTCATTGTGAGGAATTCCCGGTGACCATTTCCATGGTTCTTAGTGGAAAATATATCTGTTGGTCCTTCGAGTGACTTCACATGACCTCACATCTATAATAAAAAAATTTGGTAAATATTCTCGTCATTTTTGATTGAATGTTTATATGGATGACCAATGTTCACTCGGGCCACTTACACAATGACAATAAATTACTCTCTCAAGCCTTTGTTCAAGATTGGTCATTTTTGATCATCACATCGTTAGGCCATGCAGCCAAAGATAGAACCAGCACATGCGAGGAAATTGTTTCTCGGGGTCAGTGGTCACTTGACCATTACTCTGGACAACATCAAATTATCACCATAATATTCTCTGGATTGCTAGGAATATTGTTGTTCATAAAGCTGCATGACTAATCAGAGGCTATTTGAATGACCTCACATGACCTACTCCCATAAAGATCACATAGTTTACCTGTGGCCTTTACATAATTCCATTGCTGAATCCCAGTCTCCAGTCATACCGGTATGAAGAAATCTTTATTGAGCGATTTTGTTCAGGCTTAGAACTTACGTTTGTCCAGAGTTCAGGCATATCTGGCACTGGGTTTTATACATTCTTCCAGAACCAGCACTTGGATACAGTAGATGTCCGCATTCGTTGTCTACCCACTGAATCTGGCATGGACCCATATTTTACTGAAACGTGTGACGATGCTTTACCCAAAGCAGGCAAGATTCAGCAGCTAAGGGGGTTTTCCAAATCCGGATGTAACATGGACAGAATTATAGCATCTTTCCCATTCATGCTTTAGTTCTTACTTTTAACTCTTTCTGGGAAAATAAAATGTGATAAAAACAGACTGGAAGTTTGGTGGCAAAATGACCACAATTTTTAGCTCATGGTCAATTCAAATTTTCCACCAATCAACTAAAAAGAAGTTAGAATAAAATCCATATGGATTCAAACACTAAAATTGGAACCAAGCTTATCCTTTCTGGCTGCAATATCGGCTGATTATAAAAACTCTATAGAAAATATATTCAGTTGTGCAATATTTTCTCCATTTGTTACAGCTGTGGAATTGTCAACAATTATCTTCAACAAATTGGTGGATGAGGGTTATTATTTGACCTACAAAATCGGAGAAATTGATGAGTATTCACTTGTTGCTGAAGTAAGTATATGAGATACAGTACCAGATGAAATTAACCCTCAAAAAGTAGCATCCTGAAAGTATTCTGGATGCTTCCAGGTAGCATCCGAAACGCGTATTTGTAGCATCTCAAACGCATCCAGAAAACATCTTTTTCGACAGCACAAACAAAACTTTGGCCATTCTTAATAACTTACTTCCATGCAATAAATGTCAATCATAAAATTTTGAAAATGCGTAGTAGATATGCACTTTGTTTAGACCTATAGTATGATAAAAGTTGACCTGACAGATGATTTGTGCTTCCTGTAAGAAACGCATGAAGGAAGCATCAGCGAAATTATATGGCTTTCTTCAACATAAGCATGTGATTTGTTAATTTTATTGTAGGCGAAGTTCATTGGATGCATCTTGAATGCATTTAGAACATGTCGAGCAAATGCGGTTAATTTTATATGGTACTGTTTGTGACACTTTTTGTGTACAAAATCCCATAGTGCACACGTAAATCAAAATGTTTTATTATGTTTATTCACTTTCAGGGCGACTCTGGCAGCCCAATAGTATGCATCATGGATGGCCAACCTATTGCCAGAGGGGTAGTGTCTGTAGGCTCAAATAGACGAGAACATTTTACAGACATTGTGGACCATTTCCAATGGATCTCAGAAGCTTACATGGAGATCCAATCGAAGATGCCATATCATTCATTATTGGCAAGCTTTGCAAAAAACATTGGTCGTGGAAAAGCTATTGCCTTGAAACAGCTGGATTATTTGTTGGGTATTATTGAAGAGGATGAAGAAGTTTACAAATCAAACCTGAATTTCCTGAATACACAAATATTTTCATACCATGAGCAATGGTTCTTTAACCAGGTGTACCGAAAATTTAGAATTATAGCCAATCGGTTTTGTGCCCGGAGAGTACGTGGCTTTGTTACAGTGAAGAACGTCTATCACTGTGCAACGTTGTGCTCCTTGCGGCTCCACGAGGGATCATGTGTATATATAGCACAACCCCAGCACTGTTATTTGTCATTCCACAGATTTCGTGAGCAAGATTGTGTGAAACTCGGACATCATGCAGTAGTGTCAATGAATCTCAAGGAGCAAAAGCATGCGGGCTCGGGGACATCGGGTGAGTCAATTATTTACCCAAATGGTAAACATATATTTTATCGATTTATGAACAAATATTCCACTTGGACTGTTCAGAAAGTTAGGTTTCCAAAACAAAAGCCATTAAAATATGCAGTCATGTTGAAAAGCTTATTAGGAGTGATAAAATCATTCAAACGTTTAGTCAGATGTTGCAATGGGCGAGCCTAGATAGGTTCAGGTACACGTATAATTTGTGAAGTGATGATGTGGTTTGGACATAATTTGTAGTTCACTGCAGATATTACGTATCAAAAGGAGCACTCTGTCTTCAGATAACTTGAAAATGAGAGCACCTTACGCTTCTAAATAATAAAAGTAGAAAGCACGTACTTTTTCGTTTTTTTACGATTTTCTGTTGAGTCATTAAGTCTCATAGGACTGAAAATTTGTTCATATGCTCCATTAACATTCAAAAAGTTTTTGAGTAAAAATTTTAGAGTAAAAATTTTCAACAGACTATTTTGATGACAGTGTGTTTTACAGTGGTTTTATAAAACAGAGTGTAACTGCATTGAAATCAGTTTGAAAATCGTGTACTCTACCAAAGCAAGTCATCTGGTGAAGAAAAATATGTTGAACTAGAGATTCTACCTTCACAGCAGCATCTCATGTTCTCTAGAAACAGAGTTTCAAAAGAAAGAGTAAGTGGAACATTTGATAAACTTTTTCACTGTCTATACTCCAAAATTTAAACAAAGAAAGGTTTGAGAACAGTATGCAATTTGAGAACTGGGCTTCTGCAATAAGAACTCGGTTTGATGATTAGAGATCAGTTTTATGAAAGCCGTGTCTGGGAAACGGAAATTTTATAGACCAAGGTAGACCGTAGTCAAACTTGAGTTTGATGGTAAACCATTGTGGGTAAATTCACTGAATGAGTTCCTGACAACTGACTATTTAGACTAAAAAGACACCTCAAATTATCACTCAAAGGACTCTTTGCACCTTAGTAAAAGATAGATCAAAAACTAGACATCAAAACTTCCAATGCGATGATATTTACTACGTTTGACTAAAGTCCACTATATATTTGCAATCCAGCTTTTACGCGAAATATGATTTATTTCATTTGGTAGAACTCAACCAGACCACTCTATTCTGTAAAGAAAAAAATGAATTCGATTTATAAGTGCATTTGATTTAAAACACTTGCATCTTGTTCGAAACAAAATAGTTCATATGGAATTTGATTGGTGTTATATGTTGGAATAAGTTTGTGCCGCGTCTCAGAATAATGATGCTCCCTGAAGGGCTCCAAGCTTTAACCTACTACTCCCAGAACAGATGCACTACAAAGTGGAACAACTGGAGCCCTTGGATAACTAATAGATTGAAATACTCACCCAATCAGGACAAAGATTCAAATGAGAAAGGAGGTGAGACATTAGAGCATGGGAGATTAGAGTGTAGGACAATACAACACAGAAACACTAGATCAGAGTAAAAGTGAAAAGCCAAAAATAAGGTAATTTGAAAAATAACTATATTTTAGCTCAAAAAAGCTTTCTTCACATTTTTTCCTGACAGTACAGGTCCCACCATTTTTCCACATTAAATATTTTTCCAGTTTTTCTTCCCTTTGTTCGTTTTTCTCTTTTTTAATTTCACATTTCTTGCTTTATCTTGCATACTTATTGCTTTGTTATCCGTTTTTTGTGTTGTTCTCTTTTGTTCTTTCATATCTCATTTTTCGTCCACTTTCTCATTATTCATGTTCTTTTTATATTTTTTAATCAGTCGCTGATATGGAATTTACCTCTAATTCATTTAAAAAGCATTTTGTTAGTAGATGAATGGCAGAATCAATACTTGTTCGAGTCGTTAGTAAAAAGTTGAGGTGTGCAAATCTCTCATACAAAAGTTGAGAAAGACACAAAAAATCGCAAAGATTTGATTTTTGTATCTGTGAATCAAATTGTTTCATTTTGTTATTTTCGAATATCTCTTGAATTTTTAACTTGCACCCAGATTAATGTGATAAAACATGTAAGGTCGATGTGGAAAAACTGATTTTTTGGGGCCAACATTCCCTGATCTGCGATGAGCTCAAATTTTGAATTGTTTTCGAACATGAAAAAAATATTAAGAAAGTATTTTTATTTCAAATGTTGTCAAGAAACGGCATGTGTCATTCTGAGTGCGAGTTAAAAATTCAAAATTTATTCGAAAATAACAAAATGAAAAATTTGATTCAAAATGAAATGAATAATTTGATTCACAGATTCAAAGGTCAAATATTTGCGATTTTTCGTGTCTTTCTCAACTTTTGTATGAGAAATTTGCATACCCCATCGTTCTACTAACAACTGAAACAGGTATTGATTCCCCCTTCCATCTACTAAAAAAATGCTTTTTAAATGAATTAGAGGTAAATTCCATATGAGCGACTGGATAAAAAATGTAAAAAGAATATGAGTAATGAGAAAGTGGACGAAAAATGAGATATGAAAGAACAAAAGAGAACAACACAAAAAACTGAAAACAAAGCGAAAATAAAGTAAGAAAAGTGAAATAAAAAAGAGAAAAGTGAATAAAATGAAGAAAAACTGGAAAAATGTTCAATGGTGGAAAAACAGTGGGACCTGAACTGCTAAAAAATGTCAAGAAAGCATTTTTGAGCCGAAATATAGTTATTTTTCAAATTATTTTATTTTTGGGTTGTCTATTTCTCTCTGATCTAGTGTTTCTGAGCTCTAATGTCCGCACTTATTGTCCCGCACTCTAATTTCCAGTCACAAAAAAAGGATAATTTCACTTCATAATGAGTATTGATGATATGAGCTTGAACTATTAATGTGATAAAACATATTTAGTTTTGACGATTAGTGGGAATTGAAGGTTCAGAAAAAGCAATCCAGTGAAAATGGGGCACAATCTGCAGATTTTTAGTCGTATGATTATTGCGAGCTCATACCTATATGTTCATGGCCATTGCAGCTAGAAAAACTGAACAGACTATTTAGTTTCAGGAAATATCAGCAATTCTATAGCCAATAATGTATCAGCAACAAGGAAACCAAAAAGCCATCAACCAGTGTCAACTGTATGGAAGGTCAGTGCTTCAATTGAAGAATCAGTGCTCGTTCATTGTTTGGGCTACTTATCGTCAGTAGATGCCATCGCCTATGATACTTGCAGCTTTTCGGCAAATTGTCTATCACTGCTAAGGTAAAAGTAGTAGTACTGATGTTGTCATTGTGCATATTGACAGGTAACTCAATGTAGTACCACTGATTTTATAAGTCACCAACCTCAAAAGTACTGCACCAACTACTAGATATATGTTTCACACTTTCGTGAACTGTTTTATTATTGCTGCTTCTTACAAAAGGCTTATATTATGACTGCCAAAAATAGGTTTCATGTCAATTAACGACAATAAGAAAAATAGCTCCAAGTGTGCTATTTTTGATTGGAAATGTGTACCGGTAAGTTAAGATGTGTCGAAAACCTTCCAGCAAAATACCATGTAGTTTTTCTAGAGGTCTGTAAAAAGGTAAAATAAAATTCACATTGTCATTCCAAGTCTAAGTAATTTAATAAAATGTAAAATGGTTCTCATTTTCTCATGGAAAAGTGAAGAGACATAACTTCGTATCCATCCTGAGAAATGAGGTATTCTTTGATCTGATTTAGCTCTTATTCTTCTATTGTTCTTGGAAAGCCAATGATGCTAGACAAAATAATGCAATGCGGTGATTGGCGGAATCAAGAATCATAATTTTAGATTGCTCTTTGCTCCGTATCGATCATTTCTATGCATGAAAACTCAAATACCGCTTCTCATAATTCTCAGCTTCTCAGGACAACATTTCATTTTTGAATAATTAATAAGGCGAGATCATAGCAAACCTTTTATTTTTATTACTGAAGGATTGTCTTCCCAATTTAATGATTTTTTCATTCCTGAGATAGACTCATTAATGATCCGACTTTTCAAATATTTTAAGATCATTGGAATTAGTTTCATGACCACGAGTAAAGCTATGTTTATTAAAACTTTTACTGCTGCATGAAACATTTCGGAATGAATGGAGTGAAATTTTCAACCAACATAGAGCTGATTTTATTGGAACATAACCAAAAAAACTTCCAGTTTTCATGCTATTTTATGGTCAAGGTTCATAGGTTTGATAAGAATCAGGGCCCGGTTTCATCAAAGAGACTTAAACTCCAGCTGAGCTGCAGCCTAAGCTGTACCTTAACTCTATAGGTTATAACAATGCCGTTGAGTTGTAGCTCAGCTGCTGCAGCTTAGCTCATGCACACAAAAAATATCGAGAAAGTTAAGCTGCAGCTGAGCTGTAGCATAACTCCGTAAGTTATAGCATTGTCGATAAGGTGCAGCTCAGCTGCAGCTTAACTTTCTCGATATATTTTGTTTGTATAAGTTGAGCTACAGCTGAGCTGAAGCTTAGCGACAATAATATAACATACAAAATTAAGCTACAGCTTAAGCTGCAGCTCAGCTAGAGATTAAGTCCCTTTGATGAAACCAGCCCCAGCAACCTAATGTCTGTCAGGTGACAGGGCTTTTCCTGGATATTGCTACAGAATGCCAAAAAATAGTTGACGTCGACTGCTCAGTTGTTCAAAGAGTCAGGATGGGCTCCAGTAGTATGCTTAGTAGTCTGTTCAACTCAAACACAATCATTAACAAAGATTCACATTGAGCGAGACTTTAGAAACTGAGATCCTGGTTGAGGTTGAACTGGAGCAACAAAACCAAGAAAAAATTTACTTATTAATGCTAGCACAATGCTATTTGAGTAATACTAAGTTTAAACACTTTACTCGGTGACTTTTGTTCCAGGTTGAATGCTTCTGACGAATCAAAAATCAATATGATGGTGTTAATCGATGGCAGGGCGATCGAGTTGACTGCCCAAACTATGCAGGAACAGTATCTTAATGGATCGGTGCTGTCATTCCGGATCAATCGAATCCCTTTGCCTATGGGTTATCCAACTAAGTTCGGACATTATGAAGAAGACATCAACGGCCTGGCTTTTAAGGAATTCATTCCAAATGTGGGTGCCTTGAAGTCGATGATGCATTCTATGCCTTGGATGATACATATTAAGTCTGAAAGGGACATATGCAATGGTGTTTTGATCGATGTTTCTGACATATGGCCCTATGCGAATGCCGGAGAAACGAACTATGCATTGACTACTGCAACATGTGCAATTAAATTGTAAGACATTTTCTAGAAAAGTTTAGGATCACACAAAGTCCACTCAACAAACATTCAGAGCGTTAACTATTAATTTTATCAGGAAATTGGGGAACTACTTTAATCACTTAAAAACATTTATTCTTCGAATGCACCTGGATTCACTTATTTCAGATGTTTGCATTGCAGAGTATCAGCTAAAACAAGAAAGTTATGATTAAATTGTCATATTAATTATCAAGTGTAGATTTCTATGGGGATATTATCCAAACATATTGCAGCGCATCATAATACTCAAATTTTCTCCAAGGGTGAGCTGACTCGATTTTTGGTAAATTTTCCCTGGCTATAGGTTAATAAGTTATTGATTTTGTCATAAATGTTCGAGCTGAGCTGATTTCAGACCAACTTTTCCACGAAGTTCAGTGTTTGCTGGTTCAAACTTCCTGTATGTTGATGAGACTGAAGAAAGGCTACAACAAAAATTTGTTCGCAATATTCTTATCCACCCGGAATTTTCGAATAAAGAAGAATTCAATGATCATACAAGCAGCATCAACAACATTGCCTTAGTTGAGCTGACAAGGCCTATCAAGTTCAACAAATATGCCCAACCAATCCTGCTGACTGTCGATACAATCTATCAGCCAAATTTGGAGTTCCTTTTTGCAACATATGACAGAGAAGGTGAGCATTTGAAAAATATGCTGAATACTCTATCTGATTTTTATCCAACAATATTGAATTAACGACTTTGTCCCCCCATGTCAAGTAAGTGTGTTTCAAAGTTTCGTGCTAACCATAACTATCAACACCTTCTTTTTTCGCAGAAAACTGAAAAGAATTTTTCTTCTGCAGTCACTTTGTCTGCTATATGTTGAAATGAGATCTCATTTTCTGTTGAGAATGAAAGACGTAATCACTACCCCTCTACAACCTATACAGGACTAGAACTAGAATGCAACTGTTCAGTCGATCCTGCTCTCAACAAATGATCACCTGATATATCCGATGAGAACTTCAGGTGACTCAAGCACTCTCCAGACTAGAAGACTTCCAATGAGTTGTTAATACTGAGAACAAGTCAGGAGAACTGTATCAGTAGGCTCACACGCAGGATTGACAGTGTTTGAGATTTATGCCCAATATATTTCTTTCTGCAGCAGATAATATTCAAGCATCCACAGGTGCGGTACATTCTGTTTGACTGATTACCACAACAATAAAGAGATATAATAAGAAAATATAAATTGACCTTCTCCATTGTCTTCTTTCACCAGAAGTATATTATTTTAGAGGTTTTTGGAGGTACTGAATTCAGGCAGCATTTTGTTTGAAAATATCAGATTCCACTTTTACTTCATTCAGGCCTTGAAAATCTCAAAGATATCATAAATGAACGGAAGTCGGGTGCTTACTGGCTGAGCAGAAAATATTCACCCTGCCTATGAAATTTGAGTGTCAGTAGATTCTAGCTAATGTACCTGTGCGACCAATAGTAGCTCATTAGAATACTGTGCTCTTAAGTTTTCTATAAAAAATTCAAGCATCAACGACAGAGTTGGGACACAGTTTCTGAAAGATTTGACCTCCTGTTCCGTTGAAGTATGACAAGTTTAAAATTAATAATATATATTTTCAGTAGTTTTGTGTGCTGAATATTGTGGAAACATTCATTCCGCATGAAAAACAACATTCGCATGGCTACAGTATTCTAAAGTTTAGAATTTTCACATATTTCTGACATTTTTCGGTCTGTGTACATGTTTCAAGATATCACAGCTCAGAAAAGCAAAAATGAACAAAATGTGAAAGTGGCCGTCTTTGTTGTCTGATTGACTGTATTACAGTTGCGATTTCAGGTTGAGAATAGAAATTGTTGACTTGCTATCCATTCTCATCAGGTTTTCCATGTTTATTGGACTCTTGGGCTCAATTGAAAATTAAGGGAGTTGTGATATTATCTGATGAAAGTAACGTCAGTTACATTTGTTTTGATTGTAGATGATAAACCAAGCTAGAAAATAACTAAACCAAATAATTTTTTATTCTATTCATTTAGACAACGAGTTGTATGGACCTTTGTATGAAATACCTGTAGCCATTGAAGCGAATACAGATGGAACAGACATGACACCTGAAAACCAAACGGCAATGATT
>CAWUHX010000014.1:2109074-2225370 GCA_963922205.1 Romanomermis culicivorax | reverse complement strand
ATTTTTATTCTTAACAGATTTCTGTATCTCTTTACAGTTGACAGTTGATCATTCTTCTTTACGTCGTCATAAACGTCTTATCAATCGCGACCAGACTGAACCAGGTTCCCAACCATGGATGGGCCGTCTTTTCGAAATTGGTGACGAAAAACGTCCTCTGGGCTTTTGTGACGCGTTTTTGATCAATCCTCCTATGAACGTTTCGAATGGAGTTTCCTCAGATATTGTGCTCACAGCTGCCCACTGCGTTCCTTCTGGAAAAAAGTGAATCTTTTTCAGTACTATTTGTTGTGTGCTAATGCTTCATACCGTGATGTTGGGGAGCAGCTTTCAGGTAGGGTGCAACTAAACGGAAGATCTGCTTTCAGATGCAGGTGGCAGATCGCGTCTGAAACGCAGATGCAGACTCAGATAGAATCAGAGATGGAATCGACATTCTTCTCAGACAAATAAAAGCTGGACTCCAGATGATCTAATCCTTATTTTTGGCGGTTTGTGGTGTTTGAAGGGCAAGCCTCATCCTTAGTTTAAGCTATGCTTATTCTTTCCGTTTTTGAGACAGTTGAATATCTGCGATTCTCCTATACCTTCAAGATACTAAAGCAAAACAATGTAAAGTCTCATAGCTCTACATTCTACCACCCAGAGAACGTTTGTGAAGTGTAATTCCATCAGTTTATGTCAGTATGGCTTGGCGTGATCTGCTGCAGCATAGTATAAGACAAGACTGGAGCAGGTGGATACCTTACCTGTACGTGCTGCACATTGACATCAGATGATATTATAGGGTGCACCATGATCTGAATACAGAGAAGCATCTGAATAAGATTCGCACGGTCCGTACCAGATGTGATTTACTATGTCTAGACGGTAAATATACCTTTATGTATTCTGACGATTCATATTACAACTCTTACTTCATATCATGGCCTTATTTCGCTGCTCTCTGAAGTAAGTTTTCTCCTACAGGTCGTGTAAGGCAAGTGCCAGATGAGCACGACATGAGACCATAATGAATTCATGTTGTGCTTAACCAGGTCATTTTCCTAATCTCATATTCCACACTTTTGTGATATTTTAAAGTGTGAATAGAGTGATGGAAAATGGATGAAAAAGTCATTGGAAACACTTTGAGTATCTTCTCATAGGACCTTGCAGAACTTTTTCTTTCATTTCTGTGAGCATTATTGTCGAACGTCTTGTGCGGAGATTTTCTCACACCACACTGTCATTTAAATACGTCTTCGATCTTGAAAAATTCAGAAAGATTGATGTTCTGCGTCTTGACCTGATACATCATGAAGAAAGTTTGATTCCAAGTGTCGATAAGTTTTCATTGATCATGCTAATGGCTACTGAACAATACATGTTTAATGCCAGTCTGAAATCTGCGAAAATTTTCACTGAATGCTAGAGATTGAGTGATTGTTGAATTAGATTTAGAGGAAAATGACAGTTTCCAGAAGCGCCGTGCTGTGTTGGTCATGATCTTGCAATCGACTACAACCTGATTTATTTTCTTCTGAATCATTCTACGTAGTGTTAAACAATATGTCTTTAACTGTGTGGGAGTCAGACAGACTTTGTAACATCAAACATACAGCTGCAGTTTTTTCCAATTAAATTATAGAATAGATAAGTTTTAGATGCTGTTGCACAACCATTGTGAATAGATCAATGAAATTTTTTTTGTGATTCGATCCACATGCGCCTAATCTATACGTTTTCAAACGTTTACTGCATCTTATCGATAGAATATCTGATGGGATTAAAAGCATTTTTGCGTGAACGTGAAGTAAGTGCAGGCACATATAGCTTCGGAAACAGCATGGAGATCTGATTCAAGTTTCAATACAATATCCCGAACATTAGTGGATTTATAAATAAAGAAAAAATTCTGCGGCATTCAAATGGGAGGTGTCCCAAAAAGGCTACAAATGACTATCTCGATTTATTTCGACTTCGTTTTAAAATAGCATAATAAAGACAGACCGAGGGAGTAATCTCATTTTCACACCTGAATAGAGAGCGTGATATTCTGCATTTGATGAACACTTGGCTACAGAGTCGCGTCTTTCCTGAGCTGGAACACTTCGAAACACATACACAGACGGAAAAATGCGAAAAAATTGGAAAGTTCAAAACCTTGGAGTATTGTAGGAACGCAAATTTTGACTGTGATGTGGATGGCTTGATTATCTTTCGCTTTTCCCAATACTTCACACAAAATCTTTTCTAAAAAGCATGATAAGCGTTGCTATCGTCTACTTTGTTTTCCAATATGATGGTTGTTGGATGCAACAAGCATTGCTTCCGTCTTGTGCAGCCAGATGGGTACCCAAGATGGAAAATGCCAGACATGCAATGCAATAAGCTTCCAGGGTGAAGGGTGCTTGAACTTTTCATTGGTCTATTCCCAAGTGAGCGATTCTCAAGTCTGCGATTCCCAAGTGAGCGATTCCCAATTGAGCCAACTCCCAATTGGGTGATTGTAAACGAGCGATCAAGAATCTAATAACATTTTCTTCATATTTTCTTTCTTTACCTAATATTTCTCTTTGTATGTATTTCTTTTTTCTTTCGTTTTCTGGGTGTTTTGTTAATGTTTTCGTTTAGGTACGTTTTAACGTTTTCATCTTTTGTCTCCTTTTCCTTTTTCTTGTCACCTACTTTTTTTGCTCATGAAACAAAACATTACAAGTTGTCAATAACCGTAATCTTCTGTATAATTCTAGTACAGTTCTACATGCTTGAGTCTTATATCGTTGTAGGTGTGAAAATCTTCATAAAAAATATAAACAAAATAATGCTGAAACAAACAAAACATCAAGAGAAAGGAAACGTCAACATAAATGAACACATTAAGAATAAGTGAAAATTGGTGGAAAAGCTTTTAAAAAAGATAGAAAACATGAAGACAGTGACAATAAAGAAGAAGCAACATGGAGAAAGCAGCAAGAAAGGAAGAAAAAATGTGAAAACAGAACAAAAAAGATAAAATCAGGAGAGATTGAAAGCAAAAACTAAGATGAAAAATAATCAAGAAAAATCACAAAGGATAAAATTATGTAAAAAATAGAGCGTGCTGAACTGTATAAAAATTATACGGGAGACTATGCTTATTAGAAAAAAGAACTTGTAATTTGTTGTTTCATGAGTGAAAAAAGAAAATATTGGATGGAAAGCAAAGTGAAAATAAAAGATGAAAATGCAAAAACATACATAAACGAAAGCATTAACAATACATACAAAAAACAAAAAAAATACATAAAAAGAAACATATAAGGTAAAGAAGGAAAATATGAAGAAAGTGTTACTAATCGCTGGTTCGGTATTGCTCACTTGGGAGATCGCTCAGTTAGGAATTCGCTCAATTGGGAATCACTCACCCCCTTTTCATCAATTTATATGCAGGTACATGTATATAATATTATAAAAAGTAATAATGATTTGATTATTTCTGTTGTCTTCAGTTTCAGCAATTTATACATATCTTTTGGAAGACACGATCTCGCATTTCATGGTGAAGAAACCCGATTAGATGTACTTGTCGACCATGTACTCACACATCCAGATTATGATAGAGATGATCGCCTTCCGCAAAATCACGACATAGCTATGCTGAAGATGAAGGAGCCAGTTTTCTTCGATCAAAACATACAGCCAGTGATATTGTCGTCAAATACAACTGTTTTGCACGATTGCTCTATGTCCGGTTGGGACACCAGGACAACTATAGGAGGTAAATTAATTTTGATTACCTTCATTTCATTTTAAAGAACTCCTTATAACGTGCAAAGGTATTTGGGAAAAAACTTGCGCTGTAAGGAAAGCCAGTAATCCATGTGAGACAAACTGGAAGTTTTTGAATTTCAATCATAAATTCATTGTGTTTATATTCTTGTTTTCATGGTCTTTCGAAGTATAGTGATGCCTACTACATTTGGACTGGTTCTGCCGAATCAGATCGGACATCAGTTTTAGCATTGATATTTAACCGAGTGAACATTCAACATAGCGTCCATTTTAATATTTGGACAGTTCTTTTGATCTCAGACAGACCAATTAGTTATTGCAGCTCTTGTCTATAAGTTATATTGCAGGTTCTTTTGGAGTGATTATTAGAGTATACCAACAAATTGCTAATTAACTCTCCCTGCATCTATCATTCCAAAAGTAACCGCTTAGACAACGAAACATTGTACTTCTACTTCACTCGACGAGGCCTGCTCGAGAAGAATAACTGAAAATCAGTCAATCAAAATGCAGGGCCCGGTTGCCATAACTAATGTTCAGGATCATCTCGAGCTGAGTATTAAGTCGTTAATGCTGAGAATTAGTTAATCGTGAGCTCGGTTCAATCTTTTTCAGACCGCAATAAAAAAGTTGAAGTTGCGATTGACTGATGCTCAGGTTTAAGTCCGAGGTCGTGATTATCTCTACCATTGTGAGAAAACATCTGCATTTAATGTTATGGATGCAACATGTTTTGTGGAAGTCAGAAAAATTGGCTATAAAAATTGAAAAACATGAATGAATTAGAATAAAAAGTGAAAATTGTTGATGAATTAAGCCATTTAGAAAAGAAATTGTAGCTAAAAGTGAATTAGGTAAAATTTTGAATTAGAAATGAAATAATGAAAACGAAATCTGCAAATTATGAGATGAGTTTTTAGAGCCAATATATAATGAAACGATTCTATAGATTCATATTTACAAAAACTGTAGTCTGGTTTTCTTCTCCTCATTCTTATAATATTTCTAGAAAATGAAACTTGATTAACTCAATCATTTTATATTTTGATAATTTTCTGCTAAATATTGATCAACGACTAAATTAAAATCTCACTGTTTTCAGACGTCAATAGTTGTCTATGAATTCACATTTATCAGTAGAATAACTGACTGATCAGAAGACATTCATTCCCCCTTTTGCCTACAAGATTATTTTTCAAATACTAGTAATAATAATAATAATATGCTTGCATGGGACAAATAAGCAATGTATGTGAAAGAGTTTGAGTAAAACATTGATTGAGACTAAGTTGGCACTGGAAGCAAGAACTGCTCAGATCTGGGTGTGTGGATCTACCTGCGACCAAATTGCTTTAGGTATCACCCCACTCTGACTCGACCAGCTCCGGGTTCCAGTCTGGACTCAGCGATTAGAACCTGGTGCCAGAGCTTGTCGGTTGATTTTTCATTTTTGAGTAAAACCCAGAAAGGACTCTAAACCGCACCTGGAATATTTGCAGCTTGCAAAATATCAGATCTGGGAACAGAATCATGATGAAACACTACTGTTGCCCTGATGAAAAATGTCCTATCTTGAATCAAAAATCAATATAGTGATGGACGGTATCGAACTATGTCGCTAAATATCTGCTGAGATATAATATTCACTCAGATGATAATGTTGTTCCTTGGCTATATCCTTGATAGAGTCAATGATGTGGAGTCATATGAATGACCTCCCTATCAAGAATCCCGCAGATAATTACCAAAGGTTTTCAGCTCAGGAGTCAACCTGGATAACTGAAGTGACCTCTAGTCACTCTAGAAAATTTTTCATCGCAGAATATAGAAAAAATCACATTATTTTTTCCATGATAATATTAGGCAGTCGGAGTGGCTGCCGGTCACTCGGATGACTTTCTCATTAAAAATACCAGAAAGATCACCATAAGTTTCTAATACGTTTCTAATAACTACTTTTCTAATAATACCAACTGGCCACTCAAGTAACCATTCAATCGAGAATCCTGGAAATGTTGAAGACATTTTTCGGACTGAACTCACCCCATCTGAAGTGATTCGGATGACCAGTGGTCACTTCAGCTCAAAATGGTTCCTGAATCAACAATTTTCGATTGGATCAAAATTCAAGTGGGATTTTAAAAATGCATAAAGAAGCAGAATATCATCAAGTTATGGCAGCTCAAGCTCTATAATCGATTTTTCTAGTGAAAATCAGCTTTCTGTTTACATATTTGGTATAAAATTTGAAAATTAATCTGAATGATTTAATGAATTCTTTTTCAGAGGCATTAACCAGAGATGATTTGGCTACTCTGTCTGCTCCCAAATAGGTTTTTCAACATACCTCTTTTGATATTGAGACTAAACTATATTTGAAGATGACTTAGAATGAATAGAAGTAAATGATCGAACAGTACCACTAAAAACAACAGTAATAATTTTTTTGTACCAATAGAAGTGAGATGACACCAGAAATGAATTGTTCATGCAGAGCTCTACTATTAAAGTTGAATTAAGAGGTCAAAAGACCAGTGGTAAGCTAAATACACGATTGGCTAAGTGACCCCAGATTAGTTGACCACTGAGCTTCGAAGAATTTCCATAATGTCAAATTAATTGATTAACTTGCCAATAGTCACGCGAGCAACCACAGCAATACCAAACTTCATTGTGAGGAATTCCCGGTGACCATTTCCATGGTTTTTAGTGGAAAATATATCTGTTGGTCCTTCGAGTGACTTCACATGACCTCACATCTATAATAAAAAATTTTGGTAAATATTCTCGTCATTTTTGATTGAATGTTTATATGGATGACCAATGTTCACTCGGGCCACTTACACAATGACAATAAATTACTCTCTCAAGCCTTTGTTCAAGATTGGTCATTTTTGATCATCACATCGTTAGGCCATGCAGCCAAAGATAGAACCAGCACATGCGAGGAAATTGTTTCTCGGGGTCAGTGGTCACTTGACCATTACTCTGGACAACATCAAATTATCACCATAATATTCTCTGGATTGCTAGGAATATTGTTGTTCATAAAGCTGCATGACTAATCAGAGGCTATTTGAATGACCTCACGTGACCTACTCCCATAAAGATCACATAGTTTACCTGTGGCCTTTACATAATTCCATTGCTGAATCCCAGTCTCCAGTCATACCGGTATGAAGAAATCTTTATTGAGCGATTTTGTTCAGGCTTAGAACTTACGTTTGTCCAGAGTTCAGGCATATCTGGCACTGGGTTTTATACATTCTTCCAGAACCAGCACTTGGATACAGTAGATGTCCGCATTCATTGTCTACCCACTGGATCTGGCATGGACCCATATTTTACTGAAACGTGTGACGATGCTTTACCCAAAGCAGGCGAGATTCAGGAGCTAAGGGGGTTTTCCAAATCCGAATGTAACATGGACTGAATTATAGCATCTTTCCCATTCATGCTTTAGTTCTTACTTTTAACTCTTTCTGGGAAAACAAAATGTGATAAAAACAGACTGGAAGTTTGGTGGCAAAATGACCACAATTTTTAGCTCATGGTCAATTCAAATTTTCCACCAATCAACTAAAAAGAAGTTAGAATAAAATCCATATGGATTCAAACACTAAAATTGGAACCAAGCTTATCCTTTCTGGCTGCAATATCGGCTGATTATAAAAACTCTATAGAAAATATATTCAGTTGTGCAATATTTTCTCCATTTGTTACAGCTGTGGAATTGTCAACAATTATCTTCAACAAATTGGTGGATGAGGGTTATTATTTGACCTACAAAATCGGAGAAATTGATGAGTATTCACTTGTTGCTGAAGTAAGTATATGAGATACAGTACCAGATGAAATTAACCCTCAAAAAGTAGCATCCTGAAAGTATTCTGGATGCTTCCAGGTAGCATCCGAAACGCGTATTTGTAGCATCTCAAACGCTTCCAGAAAACATCTTTTTCAACAGCACAAACAAAACTTTGGCCATTCTTAATAACTGACTTCCATGCAATAAATGTCAATCATAAAATTTTGAAAATGCGTAGTAGATATGCACTTTGTTTAGACCTATAGTATGATAAAAGTTGACCTGACAGATGATTTGTGCTTCCTGTAAGAAACACATGAAGGAAGCATCAGCGAAATTATATGGCTTTCTTTAACATAAGCATGTGATTTGTTAATTTTATTGTAGGCGAAGTTCATTGGATGCATCTTGAATGCATTTAGAACATGTCCAGCAAATGCGGTTAATTTTATATGGTACTGTTTGTGACACTTTTTGTGTACAAAATCCCATAGTGCACACGTAAATCAAAATGTTTTATTATGTTTATTCACTTTCAGGGCGACTCTGGCAGCCCAATAGTATGCATCATGGATGGCCAACCTATTGCCAGAGGGGTAGTGTCTGTAGGCTCAAATAGACGAGAACATTTTACAGACATTGTGGACCATTTCCAATGGATCTCAGAAGCTTACATGGAGATCCAATCGAAGATGCCATATCATTCATTATTGGCAAGCTTTGCAAAAAACATTGGTCGTGGAAAAGCTATTGCCTTGAAACAGCTGGATTATTTGTTGGGTATTATTGAAGAGGATGAAGAAGTTTACAAATCAAACCTGAATTTCCTGAATACACAAATATTTTCATACCATGAGCAATGGTTCTTTAACCAGGTGTACCGAAAATTTAGAATTATAGCCAATCGGTTTTGTGCCCGGAGAGTACGTGGCTTTGTTACAGTGAAGAACGTCTATCACTGTGCAACGTTGTGCTCCTTGCGGCTCCACGAGGGATCATGTGTATATATAGCACAACCCCAGCACTGTTATTTGTCATTCCACAGATTTCGTGAGCAAGATTGTGTGAAACTCGGACATCATGCAGTAGTGTCAATGAATCTCAAGGAGCAAAAGCATGCTGGCTCAGGGACATCGGGTGAGTCAATTATTTACCCAAATGGTAAACATATATTTTATCGATTTATGAACAAATATTCCACTTGGACTGTTCAGAAAGTTAGGTTTCCAAAACAAAAGCCATTAAAATATGCAGTCATGTTGAAAAGCTTATTAGGAGTGATAAAGTCATTCAAACGTTTAGTCAGATGTTGCAATGGGCGAGCCTAGATAGGTTCAGGTACACGTATAATTTGTGAAGTGATGATGTGGTTTGGACATAATTTGTAGTTCACTGCAGATATTACGTATCAAAAGGAGCACTCTGTCTTCAGATAACTTGAAAATGAGAGCACCTTACGCTTCTAAATAATAAAAGTAGAAAGCACGTACTTTTTCGTTTTTTTACGATTTTCTGTTGAGTCATTAAGTCTCATAGGACTGAAAATTTGTTCATATGCTCCATTAACATTCAAAAAGTTTTTGAGTAAAAATTTTAGAGTAAAAATTTTCAACAGACTATTTTGATGACAGTGTGTTTTACAGTGGTTTTATAAAACAGAGTGTAACTGCATTGAAATCAGTTTGAAAATCGTGTACTCTACCAAAGCAAGTCATCTGGTGAAGAAAAATACGTTGAACTAGAGATTCTACCTTCACAGCAGCATCTCATGTTCTCTAGAAACAGAGTTTCAAAAGAAAGAGTAAGTGGAACATTTGATAAACTTTTTCACTGTCTATACTCCAAAATTTAAACAAAGAAAGGTTTGAGAACAGTATGCAATTTGAGAACTGGGTTTCTGCAGTAAGAACTCGGTTTGATGATTAGAGATCAGTTTTATGAAAGCCGTGTCTGGGAAACGGAAATTTTATAGCCAAGGTAGACCGTAGTCAAACATGAGTTTGATGGTAAACCATTGTGGGTAAATTCACTGAATGAGTTCCTGACAACTGACTATTTAGACTAAAAAGACACCTCAAATTATCACTCAAAGGACTCTTTGCACCTTAGTAAATGATAGATCAAGAACTAGACATCAAAACTTCCAATGAGATGATATCTATTATGTTTGACTTAAGTCCACTATATATTTGCAATCCAGCTTTTACGCAAAATATGATTTATTTCATTTGGTAGAACTCATCCAGACCACTCTTTTCTGTAAAGAAAATGATGAATTCGATTTATAAGTGCATTTGATTAAAAACACTTGCATTTTGTTCGGAACAAAATAGCTCATATGGAATTTAATTTCTGTTATATGTTGGAATAAGTTTGTGCCACGTCTCAGAATAATGATGCTCCCTGAAGGGCTCCAAGCTTTAACCTACTACTCCCAGAACAGATGCACTACAAAGTGGAACAACTGGAGCCCTTGGATAACTAATAGATTGAAATACTCACCCAATCAGGACAAAGATTCAAATAAGAAAGGAGGTGAGACATTAGAGCATGGGAGATTAGAGTGTAGGACAATACAACACAGAAACACTAGATCAGAGTAAAAGTGAAAAGCCAAAAATAAGGTAATTTGAAAAATAACTATATTTTAGCTCAAAAAAGCTTTCTTCACATTTTTTCCTGACAGTACAGGTCCCACCATTTTTCCACATTAAATATTTTTCCAGTTTTTTTTCCCTTTGTTCATTTTCCTCTTTTTTAATTTCACATTTCTTGCTTTGTCTTGCATACTTATTGCTTTGTTATCAGTTTTTTGTGTTGTTCTCTTTTGTTCTTTCATATCTCATTTTTCGTCCACTTTCTCATTATTCATGTTCTTTTTATATTTTTTAATCAGTCGCTGATATGGAATTTACCTCTAATTCATTCAAAAAGCATTTTGTTAGTAGATGAATGGCAGAATCAATACTTGTTCGAGTCGTTAGTAAAAAGTTGAGGAGTGCAAATCTCTCATACAAAAGTTGAGAAAGACACAAAAAATCGCAAATATTTGATTTTTGTATCTGTGAATCAAATTGTTTCATTTTGTTATTTTCGAATATCTCTTGAATTTTTAACTTGCGCCCAGATTAATGTGATAAAACATGTAAGGTCGATGTGGAAAAACTGATTTTTTGGGGCCAACATTCCCTGATCTGTGATGAGCGCAAATTTTGAATTGTTTTCGAACATGAAAAGAATATTAAGAAAGTATTTTTATTTCAAATGTTGTCAAGAAACGGCATGTGTCATCCTGAATGCGAGTTAAAAATTCAAGAATTATTCGAAAATTACAAAATGAATAATTTGATTCAAAATGACATGAATAATTTGATTCACAGTTTCAAAGGTCAAATGTTTGCGATTTTTCGTGTCTTTCTCACTTTTTGTATGAGAAATTTGCATACCCCATCATTTTACTTACAACTCGAACAGGTATTGATTCCCCCATTCATCTACTAACAAAAAACTTTTTAAATGAATTATAGGTAAATTCCATATCAGCAACTGATTAAAAAATATAAAAAGAACATGAATAATGAGAAAGTGGACGAAAAATGAGATATGAAAGAACAAAAGAGAACAACACAAAAAACTGATAACAAAGCAATAAGTATGCAAGATAAAGCAAGAAATGTGAAATTAAAAAAGAGAAAAATGAACAAAGGGAAGAAAAACTGGAAAAATATTTAATGTGGAAAAATGGTGGGACCTGGACTGCTAACAAAATGTCAAGAAAGCATTTTTGAGCCGAAATATGGTTATTTTTCAAATTATTTTATTTTTGGTTTGTCTATTTCTCTCTGATCTAGTGTTTCTGAGCTCTAATGTCCGCACTTATTGTCCCGCACTCTAATTTCCAGTCACAAAAAAGGATAATTTCACTTCATAATGAGTATTGATGATATGAGCTTGAACTATTAATGTGATAAAACATTTTTGGTCTTGACGTTTAGTGGGAATTCAAGGTTCAGAACAAACAATCCAGTGAAAATGAGGAACAATCTGCAGATTTTTAGTCGTATGATTATTGCAAGCTCATAACTATAAGTTCATGGCCATTGCAGCTAGAAAAACTGAACAGACTACATTAGTTTCAGGAAATATGAGCAATTATATAGCCAATAATGTATCAGCAACAAGGAAACCAAAAAGCCATCAACCAATGTCAACTGTATGGAAGGTCAGTGCTTCAATTGAAGAATCAGAGCTCGTTCATTGTTTGGGCTACTTATCGTCAGTAGATGCCATCGCCTATGATACTATCAGCTTTTCGGCAAACTGTCTATCACTGCTAAGGTAAAAGTAGTAGTACTGATGTTGTCATTGTGCATATTGACAGGTAAGTCAATGTAGTATCACTGATTTTATAAGTCACCAACCTCAAAAGTACTGCACCAACTACTAGATATATGTTTCACACTTTCGTGAACTGTTTTATTATTGCTGCTTTTTACAAAAGGCTTATATTATGACTGCCAAAAATAGGTTTCATGTCAATTAACCACAATAAGAAAAATAGCTCCAAGTGTGCTATTTTTGATTGGAAATGTGTACCGGTAAGTTAAGATGTGTCGAAAACCTTCCAGCAAAATACCATGTAGTTTTTCTAGAGGTCTGTAAAAAGGTAAAATAAAATTCACATTGTCATTCCAAGTCTAAGTAATTTAATAAAATGTAAAATGGTTCTCATTTTCTCATGGAAAAAAGAAGAGACATAATTTCGTATCCATCCAGAGAAATGAGGTATTCTTTGATCTGATTTAGCTCTTATTCTTCTATTGTTCTTGGAAAGCCAATGATGCTAGACAAAATAATTCAATGCCGTGATTGGCGGAATCAAGAATCATAATTTTAGATTGCTCTTTGCTCCGTATCGATCATTTCTATGCATGAAAACTCAAATACCGCTTCTCATAATTCTCAGCTTCTCAGGACAACATTTCATTTTTGAATAATTAATAAGGCGAGATCATAGCGAACCTTTTATTTTTACTATTGAAGGATTGCCTTCCCAATTTAATGATTTTTTCATTCGTGAGATAGACTCATTAATGATCAGACTTTTCAAATATTTTAAGATCATTGGAATTAGTTTCATGACCTCTAGTAAAACTATGTTTATTAAAACTTTTACTGCTGCATGAAACATTTCGGAATGAATGGAGTGAAATTTTCAACCAACATAGAGCTGATTTTATTGGAACATAACCAAAAAAACTTCCAGTTTTCATGCTATTTTATGGTCAAGGTTCATAGGTTTGATAAAAATCAGGGTCCGGTTTCATCAAAGAGACTTAAACTCTAGCTGACCTGCAGCTTAAGCTGTACAGGTTACAACAATGCCGTTGAGTTGTAGCTCAGCTGCTGCAGCTTAGCTCATGCACACAAAAAATATCGAGAAAGTTAAGCTGCAGCTGAGCTGTAGCATAACTCCATAAGTTATAGCATTGTCGATAAGGTGCAGCTCAGCTGCAGCTTAACTTTCTCGATATATTTTGTTTGTATAAGTTGAGCTACAGCTGAGCTGAAGCTTAGCGACATTAATATAACATACAAAATTAAGCTACAGCATAAGCTGCAGCTCAGCTAGAGATTAAGTCCCTTTGATGAAACCAGCCCCAGCAACCTAATGTCTGTCAGGTGACAGGGCTTTTCCTGGATATTGCTATAGAATGCCAAAAAATAGTTGACGTCGACTGCTCAGTTGTTCAAAGAGTCAGGATGGGCTCCAGTAGTATGCTTAGTAGTCTGTTCAACTCAAACACAATCATTAACAAAGATTCACATTAAGCGCGACTTTAGAAATTGAGATCTTGGTTGAGGTTGAACTGGAGCAACAAAACCAAGAAAAAATTTACTTATTAATGCTAGCACAATGCTATTTGAGTAATACTAAGTTTAAACACTTCACTCGGTGACTTTTGTTCCAGGTTGAATGCTTCTGACGAATCAAAAATCAATATGATGGTGTTAATCGATGGCAGGGCGATCGAGTTGACTGCCCAAACTATGCAGGAACAGTGTCTTAATGGATCGGTGCTGTCATTCCGGATCAATCGAATCCCTTTGCCTATGGGTTATCCAACTAACTTCGGACATTATGAAGAAGACATCAACGGCCTGGCTTTTAAGGAATTCATTCCAAATGTGGGTGCCTTGAAGTCGATGATGCATTCTATGCCTTGGATGATACATATTAAGTCTGAAAGGGACATATGCAATGGTGTTTTGATCGATGTTTCTGACATATGGCCCTATGCGAATGCCGGAGAAACGAACTATGCATTGACTACTGCAACATGTGCAATTAAATTGTAAGACATTTTCTAGAAAAGTTTAGGATCACACAAAGTTCACTCAACAAACATTCTGAGCGTTAACTATTAATTTTATGAGGAAATTGGGGAACTACTTTAATCACTTAAAAACATTTATTCTTCGAATGCACCTGGATTCACTTATTTCAGATGTTTGCATTGCAGAGTATCAGCTAAAACAAAAAAGTTATGATTAAATTGTCATATTAATTATCAAGTGTAGATTTCTATGGGGATATTATCCAAACATATTGCAGCGCATCATAATACTCAAATTTTCTCCAAGGGTGAGCTGACTCAATTTTTGGTAAATTTTCCCTGGCTATAGGTTAATAAGTTATTGATTTTGTCATAAATGTTCGAGCTGAGCTAATTTCAGACCAACTTTTCCACGAAGTTCAGTGTTTGCTGGTTCAAACTTCCTGTATGTCGACGAGACTGAAGAAAGGCTACAACAAAAATTTGTTCGCAATATTCTTATCCACCCGGAATTTTCGAATAAAGAAGAATTCAATGATCATACAAGCAGCATCAACAACATTGCCTTAGTTGAGCTGACAAGGCCTATCAAGTTCAACAAATATGCCCAACCAATCCCGCTGACTGTCGATACAATCTATCAGCCAAATTTGGAGTTCCTTTTTGCAACATATGACGAGGAAGGTGAGCATTTAAAAAATATGCTGAATACTCTATCTGATTTTTATCCAACAATATTGAATTAACGACTTTGTCCCCCCATGTCAAGTAAGTGTGTTTCAAAGTTTCGTGCTAACCATTACTATCAACACCTTCTTTTTTCGCAGAAAACTGAAAAGAATTCTTCTTCTGCAGTCACTTTGTCTGTTATGTGTTTAAGTGAGATCTCATTTTGTGTTGAGAATGAAAGATGTAATCACTACCCCTCTACAACCTATACAGGACTAGAACTAGAATGCAACTGTTCAGTCGATCCTGCTCTCAACAAATGATCACCTGATATATCCGATGAGAACTTCAGGTGACTCAAGCACTCTCCAGACTAGAAGACTTCCAATGAGTTGTTAATACTGAGAACAAGTCAGGAGAACTGTATCAGTAGGCTCACACGCAGGATTGACAGTCTTTGAGATTTATGCCCAATATATTTCTTTCTGCAGCAGATAATATTCAAGCATCCACAGGTGCGGTACATTCTGTTTGACTGATTACCACAACAATAAAGAGATATAATAAGAAAATATAAATTGACCTTCTCCATTGTCTTCTTTCACCAGAAGTATATTATTTTAGAGGTTTTTGGAGGTACTTAATTCAGGCAGCATTTTGTTTGAAAATATCAGATTCCACTTTTACTTCATTCAGGCCTTGAAAATCTCAAAGATATCATAAATGAACGGAAGTCGGGTGCTTACTGGCTGAGCAGAAAATATTCACCCTGCCTATGAAATTTGAGTGTCAGTAGATTCTAGCTAATGTACCTGTGCGTACCTGTATTGTACCTGTAAGTTTTCTATAAAAAAATTCAAGCATCAACGACAGAGTATTATATTGCATTGGGACACAGTTTCTCAAAGATTTAACCTCCTGTTCCATTGAAGTATGACAAGTTTAAAATTAATAATATATATTTTCAGTAGTTTTGTGTGCTGAATATTGTGGAAACATTCATTCCACATAAAAAAACAACATTCGCATGGCTACAGTATTCTAAAGTTTAGAATTTTTACATATTTCTGACATTTTTCGGTCTGTGTACATGTTTCGAAATATCACAGCTCAGAAAAGAAAAAATGAACAAAGTGTGCAGGTGGCCGTCTTTGTTGTCTGATTGACCGTATTACAGTTGCGATTTCAGGTTGAGAATAGAAATTGTTGACTTGCTATCCATTCTCATCAGGTTTTCCATGTTTATTGGACTCTTGGGCTCAATTGAAAACTAAGGGAGTTGTGATATTATCTGATCAAAGTAATGTCAGCTACATTTGTTTTGATTGTAGATGATAAACCTAGCTAGAAAATAACTAAACCAAATAATTTTGTATTCTATTCATTTAGATAACGAGTTGTATGGACCTTTGCATGAAATACCTGTAGCCATTGAAGCGAATACAGATGGAACAGACATGACACCTGAAAACCAAACGGCAATGATTAGCACGAAACGTCTACATCATTACCAATGTGAAAATTGTGCTTCTAGTTGGGTGAGAAATGTCTCTTATACATTTGATTTTTATATAGCCCTGTTGTTTGATTCAACTGCAGGGATTAGATGGAAAGCCTCTTTTGGCTTGTGAAAGAGGCACTCGAGATTGCAAAATGGTTGGCTTCCAGTATAAAACGGTTGAAAAAAATGGAGAATTAATTGACCTGCATGAAAAAATTTCCCCTTCATACAAGACATGGATCAATGAAAGCCTAGAATTTTCACGTCAAGAAAGGGATCGATTGTTCGGTGAAATGAAACAACTAGTCAATGACTATGAATAGATTAATTAATAATTGCTCCTTTTCAAAATTTTCTGTTTTTTAGTGTTTAGTTTTTTAGTAAATTTCTTTTACTGCATTCATATGCAAAACTCTTCAATGCTACTCACCAATGACTACATCTCACAAGCCATCGAAATGGTAACTGACACACATGAACCAGACATGATATTACATACATATAGATTTATGCTTAACATTAATTGATTGTATTTTTATGCTACAAAAAAACGACTTTTATTTCGTGCATCTGAAAGATTCTCGTATTTTTTAATATTTCAGAATTCAAAATTTCGATATCTGAAATATTTACTGCATAAAAAGTTTCTTTAAACTCATTTCCAGGCGACCGAAAGAGCGACATATTTCAGCCAAGAAATAGACAAGAAATTAATTTTTTCACCTTGTCGAAGAACTTTGCATTTTTCAAGGATAATAGAATCTTCATCAAGCTCAAATATCCGAAATTTGAATTCAGAATTCTGGACTACTCGTCAAGCATGAGAACACAAATTTAAACGTATAAAAACAGCGCAGGAATTTTCGGAAATTTCAATCGAGAAATGATGTTTGATATTAACCTAATTTCTACAAATTAGAAATATTTTTTTTTGATAAATAACTAATGAATGGAAAATTCGAAATTTAGAAGTTGTTTGACTTGCAGGCGAAAATCAAAAAATAACGTGTTTTAATATGTTTTAGTAGCATTTTTGATTGCGTTTATAAGTAATTTGTCACTTTGTTTCAAAAATTCTTGCAAATTTTGAAAACAATTACAAGGCTTGCTTTCCTGAGAAGATGACTGCTATACTCACGAAATTCTGAGAATTTTGAAAACTGCAAATTATGTGAACTGACTATTTTCATTCAAATACTTGGCTGTTGATTCTTGAACATAACAGAGTTTGAAAGTCGGTGAAATCATAACTGTACTGTTATGAATGCTAAGCAATAATTCTCATAGGGAAGACGAGGGGGAGGTAAACTCTCCTACCTGACACCCTGTACATCCGTCTGACTTGAAAAAATCGCCAAATACCCATCAATGAAATTTTTATGCATATTTTGTCTGAAAAACATGCTTATGAAATTTTCTTTTAGTTTTTTATTCGCCCAGCCCCCCAACCCATCTTGGTAAAGTCATTGGACCCTCGCCCCTCTGGAAAATTCTTGCCATGTATGTCTGATGCAAAGCCCTGTAATCCATACAAGTAACGCAGCCCCGAGGTCTGGGGGGGTTGGGCGACTTTTTTGGGGCCGGGGGTTAGTAATTCCCTAAATTTTGGGGGAGGGGTTTTTCAAGGAAAAGTATTTTGATTTTTTCTCGAAAAAAGTCCGAAAAATAGTTCAAAAAAAATAATTTTTCCCTAAAGAGAACGAAAAAATTTATCTATGGCGCGAAGCGCCAAGAAAATTCACATTTTTTACCATTTTTCTTTCAAAAATTGACATTTTGAATCGAAAAAGTGACATTTTTCAGTATTTTCCTGGCCAAAAGTATATGGGTTCCTATGGCTATCATATGGCTAGCCGTTGGATCGGAAAATCCTGGGGGGCGGTCGTCCAATTGCTAGCCATATGGTGGACGATTTTTTGGGGGTTCCTATAGCACTTCCCCCTAATTACATGTATGCTGTAATCAGATTAAGCACAGTTCCCAGGCCAAGTCAAAAAACCCTGTCAGAACCGGTCCGACTGGATTCAGTCTTACACAGTTAGAACATGCTTGAAATGAACGACTGAGCTTCTCATTTAGTTGCTAGACCTTAGCCAAATCAGTGACGCTAGGTAGCAGCTGTACCGGAGAGATATTTGTGCAACTGACCCCAGAATGGTCCAGCATCTGCTTCTGAATTCTGCAAACCAGGTCCTGTAAAAATTCAGGTGATCTCGACTGATTTCATGTTATAACCAAAATATCTTGATAACGATGTATATATATTTTGATCGGAAGATGACTTGGATGACCCTAGATCACAAAATTAGATGGATGTTGTGTCCGTGCCCCATCAGGTCAGCCTATTCTCGTTTGTCAATTCGAGCTATAACCAAAAAAAGTCGCATTGATTGGTTAAGAATTTACAATTTTAGAAAAACGTAACGAGTTTCGTTTTTTGTTTAGTTTTGTTCAATTAAGCACAATGAAAACAAAACGATATTGATATTTGTGATTTTCAAATATAACTGTCAAAAATATATATCCAAAAACAAGACTTCATTCCCAAATTTGGCTTTTGTCCATCAATCAAAATTTGAGAAGTGAAAATTCATTTTCGTTTGTTCTTTTAAATTCGTATAGAACTTGGTAAATATGCGTTGCAGAAAGTAACCGACAATGTCTTAACTTGCCATGTTAGTGACACCATACATGCACATAGGGGGGATAGGGGGGGGGGTAAACCCCCATACCTGAAAACCCGGCCAACCCCTCTGGCCGAAAAAATCATCAAACACCCCTCTGAACTTTTTCCAAGACAGCTTTTTTAATTATTTTTGTGCATATTTTGTATGAAAAACAGGCTTGCAAAACTTTTTTTTTGTTTTTTTGCTCACCCACCGCATTACCCCCCACAGAAAAAAGTCCATGGACCCTCCCATCTGGGAAATTCTTGCCGTGCATGTCTGAGTGACACTATTTTACGGTAAGTTAGATATTCACATTATGTTGATCAGGGTCAGATCATGGTGATTAGATATGTTGAAAAAAATTTATATTGAACCACTAAAGTCTGGATTCATTGAGAACGGTAATCTACCACAACTGATAATAATGATACAGGGATTTTATTCATGACTGTACTGAAGAAACCACGAATTTTTATCTGCATGTATAGTATATAGTTCAGAAACCGAGAAATTCTTGCCGTATTAGTAGGACTGCTTCTATGGTTAATCATGCAATCCTCTAATGCATTTATTGTTATTATCTATAAGGAAATGCTTCGACTAAGGATTTTCAATGCAGTTTCATAGATTTAATGAAATCTATTAAACAAAATGATAAAATATGGTATTATCCTAGTAGGTCATTATCCCACTATGTCCCAGTGAGTCGACCGCCCAGTAATTCGACCTTGCCAAAGAGTCGACCATCCCAGTAACTCAATTAGTGATATAATCGCCACTCTTTTAGATGAATAACTTCCCAGTAAGTCGACCATGCCATGAGAAGACTACAGTGATAACCGATATTTTGCCTGTTGTAATGACTTTTTGTAATGTTGCATATTGAATTTCGGTTTCATGAACAATTAATGATGAACCCTAAAAGTCGGATCAATCGTTGATTCCTGGAGTTGTTGTTGGAGGTTATAAAATCGATTTTTTATCGGTATACCAAATCTATCAGTATACCGAATGTTTCAACATCCAGAACAATGTTATACAATAAAAACGAAACTTATCCGTACACCTAATAGATCAGTGTCCTAAACGTATGGGTATTTCGTACGTTTTGGTATTCCAAACACGTCCACAAAAAAAAAGATTTTTCTGTAGACCGAACGTATCGGTACCGTGGAAAATGTCAGAAGCTAAACCTAAGCCTAAGCCTAAGCCTAAGCCTAAGCCTAAGCCTAAGCCTAAGCCTAAGCCTAAGCCTAGGCCTAAGCCTAAGCCTAAGCCCAAGCCTAAGCCCAAGCCTAAGCCTAAGCTTAAGCCTAAGACTATGTTGAGGTGGTCTCAGGTGCACGTGTTCAGCTTCCGGCGTCGGTGCGCAGGCGGTTGGACGCGGCGAAAAGTGGCCGAAAAGAAGTGATAATTTGCATAGATGTATGCTGCCACTGTTTCGCGGTTTTTCTGTTTGTTAGTCAGTGTTAGATTTATTTGTTTTTATGGAGCGACGCCGCCATCGCCTTTCTACAATATTTTTGTTTATTATTGTTACTTTGGCGTCGCCACTAGCTACCCAATACAACTTGAACCCGTAAGTGTATTGTTCTGTGAGCGTAGAGGAAGGAGTGTATAAGAGTAGGATTGGAGACTTGGGTAGGAGCTCCTGAGGTACGTGCCAAGGTGTTCTGCCTGAGGTTTAGTGAAAGTTCTGGCGAGTATCTGGTGAAACGTCTGGGAGAGTTTTGTGGTTGTTGTTGTTGTTAGCCTGTGGTCAGAACTGTTGCATAGTGTTTGACCCCACAGCAGCCTAACAAGTGGTGGACTCTTAACGCCTCTCACGACGGATAACCGGAGAACCACCAGAAAAATAACTAAACCTCCTGGGTTTTACTTGCAGTCACATACCGGAAAAATTAAGAAGATGAGTATACCGGTAGGAAAAACGTTGAGGACTCCTCCTAGGTAACATGAACCTAGTGTTTCGAATCTTGACTCTGCTGAAGAACACGCAGCGGTAGAAAAGGTTCAAGCACAGGCGCCTGAGACTGAAGGAAGGAGAGAGAGTGGAATTGCCGAAATGGCAAGAGTTGAAGAAGAGTTGAGGAGAAGTGGTTTTGAGATGGCTAGGAGAGCCGAGATTGAAACTACTGTAAGTGGTAGTGTCAGAGGTCAGCAGACCTTTGAGAAGGAGAGACCGACGTCGCCCTCGAAGTTGGTCCATCCGATGGCCGAAACGCTGGAGGAGATTAGACGGAAATCGAAACCGGCGTGGAGGTCGAACATGGTGGACATGAATTACGATGAATATTACGAGGACGCACCGGCTGATTTATATGACGATAAATATTCGAGGCGATACGAGCCCGGAATTACGAATTGGAATCGATGAGAGGATCCAAGGGATCGAGTCGATCCCAAGGATTTACGATTTAATGCGCTGGAGAAAAAGGTCGAATTATTGATCAAGGTTATTGAAAGCGCGCAAGTCAAGGAAAAAGAAACGGAGGATGATCAATGGAGGAAGATAGGTGAGTCTTCTTACCTTGAGAATAGAGTTGAGAGAGTTAGTGAACCTAAGAGAGAGGTTCATTCAGAAGTTAATGTCAGGTCTCAAGATGATAGAGACAAATATTCGACTAGAGATAGAGGTTGGACTGAGGAGCCGCAGAGTTCGAGGAATGCTGAACAAGCACAATCGAATGCCTACGGTTACTCAGAGAATAGGAGGTCTAGGGAAAGGAAGGTGACTATTTGCGGCGAATCGTCCCAGGGAGAGGATAGGTTTTCTCGTCCTACTCCTTGGAGAGATACCGCAAATAGAGCTGACCTTAGCCCTGAGAGGAGGAGAAAGAAGAGGTCAAAGAGTAGAATGAGATCTCACAGATCTAGAGCTAGAAGTAGACATTACTCGGATAGTGATAATAGCAGTTCATCTACTTCGAACTCTAGCTCAAGTGTTGAAGTTGATGTGAGAGATGTGGTAAAGGCCTTGAAGCATAGACCTTTACATGATAGTATAAAGCCGACAGAGGCTTTGAAATTTTTTACTGATCTGGAAAGTGAATTTCTGGAGAATACGGCTGATAAAGTGAAAAAGGAGTGTTTGAGAAGGTTGTCTCAGAACACGGCGAGGAGGATAGCAAGAACATCCTCAAGTTATACAGAAGCGCGGAGAAATATTTTAAAGTATCTCGCGCCGACTTATGATTTGACGATGCTCAAAAGGGAGTTGTTTAATATGAAACAGGAAGAAGGCGAGTCAGCCTTTGAGTTTTTAAAGAGATTGAGTAATCATGTGGATCTGGTCTATGCAGATCAGAGTGATCAAGTATGGCAAGAGAATATTATTAATGCCTTCATTTATAAGAGTAGTCCGTTGTATCAGACGGAGTTGCAGGATGTATTGCCATCGATGAAAACTTGGTAAGACCTTGCATACGCCGTAACTCAGATTGATAAGAAATATAAGAATGTGTTTACTGCTTTTGGAGCCAAGGATAAACCAATTGTGGTGAATCAAGTTGTAGCAGAGGAGAAGTGCCCGGAAATTGCTTTTGTAGGGAATGCTCCGTATGGAAGTACTAAAAAGTATGACCAGACGAAGTCAAGACCACAAAATCAGTTGCAAAAGGCAGTGGAAGAGGAGAGAAGTGAGGAGAATGCGGAAGAGATGCTACCTGGTCCGTCGCCTTGTGATGTCAAAAAGTCTAACGAGGAGCAGGCCAAGGAGTCTTTTCTAGCTATTCTCTCGAAGGAATGGCTACAATTGGTTCAGAAAGTAGATAAATTACAAGTTACTCAGAGTGAAGCCTTAAAGGAGTTGACTACTGTGAAGGCTGCGTCTGCTGAAAAGCAGAAGCAGTTGAAGCAGCAGAGACCCTATTGCATTTATCATAAGAATAATACGCATGCTACGGAGGAGTGTAAGACATTAGCATACCGGCGTCAGCAACAGCAACGCGGTGGATTTAACCGTGGCATGCCTAATCAGTATTATGGTGGTGATAGGAATGCTTCATATAGAGGAAGTTTTAGAGGTAGAGGTGGACCTCAGTTTGGATTTAGAGGAAGAGGAAGAGGTGCCTATTATGTAGGATTCCCCGAAGAAGATCAAATGTACGGGTATGACCCAGAGTTTGAGAGATACAGGGAATTCTGCAGACTCATGGAACAAGGCATCCAGTTGCAGAGACAGCCTCAGTTGATGTTACCTGCACCAACTAGTCAACCTGCTATTCAGGGTAGTACCGTCCAGGATCAGTCTGGATCATTTGTTTCGAACCAGTCGCAACCTAGTTCGCATAATGTAATGGTGACAAGCCGTACGGATGTGGATGATGAAAGCGAACAGAGTAGAAACAAATCTTCTAGTTTGGTTCTCGGAAGTATTATTCACCTGGATAAGGTGACACCTCTAGAAAAAGTGAAAGAAAGAGATTTGGCTCATGTGAAATATGGAAGGAAAGCAATGGACGTAGAGAGAAGGTTGTTGGAAAATTATCCGAAAACGGTTCCTTTCTATATAAATGTAGTTATTAAAGAAACGGCTACCAGAGCTTTAATCGATACAGGAGCTCAGTGTATGGTCATGTCTTCTAAGCTCCTGAAAAGGGCATTAGACGTTGATTATACAGTGTACCCTCGTATTCTTAAAGTGACTGTAGCTGATGGAAAAGTTGTGCATGCCTATGGGTATGTACCAGTTTGTATGAAGACTGAATTTGGAAGTTTTCCAGTCAATGCTATAGTGTTGCCAGATGCAGGTGAGGACCTGATCTTGGGCACAGATTTTTTAGCACACCCAGATTTAGGTGTGGTGATTGATTTCAAAAGGAATGCCATGACAATACAGGGCATTGAAAGAAAGATTGACGTAGTTCAAGTTCCTTCTGTAACTACTGTGCAAACGGTAATGGAAGAAGTAACTAAAGTCAGTGTGGCGTCGACTGATTGCATAAATCAAATTGTTTATCCAAAAGTCTGTCTGCTAAAGACAACTGTTGCAATTGTTGCATGTAGTAAAACCTACATTCCATATGGAACAGATGTTTTGATGAAGGCAAAATTTGGGATCAACATGGAGATGCCACGTTGAATGGAATTATTGTCGAATCAAAGGGTTCTGAAAGGAAGTTCAGAATGGAGAAAGCGGTTGTAGACGGATCACAAGAGGAGTTTTAGTACTAATCTCCAATACTACGGGTTCTGGTTGTCGGTTTGAGAGAGATCAGATCATTGGCGATACAGAATCTATGCTTATTGAAGATGATGATACGTACAAGAAGGTGAAGGAAATGAAAAAGATAAAGGAGGAA
This sequence comes from Romanomermis culicivorax, assembly GCA_963922205.1. NCBI lineage: Eukaryota > Metazoa > Nematoda > Enoplea > Mermithida > Mermithidae > Romanomermis > Romanomermis culicivorax. The sequence continues at coordinate 2,201,326 of CAWUHX010000014.1, read as the reverse complement.
AAGGAATATCAGACCTGTATGGTAAAGGAAGGAATGCCTGCATTATCAAAAGCTGATTCTGTAGAGTTCTATACTTCACTATGCAGGATGATATCGAAGGCGAAAATTTCGGAAGAGAAGAAAACGGAAGCTATAGAATCTTTGTTGAAGTACAGAGATGTCTTTAGCTTGCCTGGTGATCCGGCTACTACAACCCCAGCTCTGACATGCAAGATAGATACAGGAGATGCGAGACCTGTAGCAAAGAGATATTACAGAGCTTCAATTAATAGTTGGCCAGGAGTAAGGCGACATATAAAGGAGATGTTGGATCAAGGAGTGATCGAGCCCTCGAAGTCACCGTGGGCTGCACCCTTGTTCCTGGTTGGAAAGAAAGATGGAACTACGAGACCAGTAGTTGATTTTAGAGGTATAAACGAAGTGACCAAGGATGATAAATATCCCATCCCGAGAATGGATGACTATTTAGATTGCCTTGGAAGAGCTAAGTTTTGTACGACTCTAGATCTGAAGTCGGGATATTGGCAGGTCCCGATGGAGGAGGAGAGCAAGGAGAAAACGGCTTTTATATGCCAAGAGGGCTTGTTTCAGTTTAAAGTGATGCCGTTTGGATTGAAGAATGCACCTGCTGAATTCCAAAGGATGATGGAGAGAATCCTTGGGGATTTGGTATGGAAAATTTGCCTAGTGTACATAGATGATATTATCATCTTCTCGAATACGTTGGAGGAACACTTAGAGAATTTGAAAATGGTGCTAGAAGCACTGAGGAAGGCGAAGTTGACTCTTAAGCCGGAGAAATGTGAATTTCTTCCCGAGAAGGTGCACTTTTTAGGACACATCTTGGATGGGAATGGAATTTCTCCGGATCCTAAGAAGGTCAAGGCGATAACGGAATTTCCATTCCCGGATTCTGTTAAGAAAATGCAAAGATTCCTAGGTATGCTACAATGGTGTAAGAAATTTATACCAGACCTAGCAGCACTAGCTGAACCTTTGTACAAATTAACGGGCAAGAAGGGAACATGGAATGTGACGGAGTTACATTACACAACTTTTGAGAAGCTCAAAGTAGCATTGACCTCAGTACCTTTCTTAAGACATCCAATTCTAGATGGATCTGCGCGATTCATTCTTCAAACGGATGCCAGTGGAATTGCATTGGGAGCAGTGTTATGTCAAGAGACTGACTCGGAACGTTGGGTGATTGCCTACAATAGTCGGATATTGCGGGCAGAAGAAAGGAAATGGTGCGCCACCGAAAGGGAATGCTTAGCTGTGGTTTACGGCCTTAAAATTTACAAACATTATCTTTTGGGCCAAAAGGTCAGGATTCAAACTGACCACAAACCTTTATTATCAATGAGGGTCAACACACAGACTAATGACAAACTCAAGAGGTGGTACGCATTCATTTGCCAGTTTGATCACAAGTTGGAGTACGTGCCTGGCAGACAGAATGCCATGGCAGATTTTCTCTCCAGGAAGGAGGAACCGGATGAGCAGAAAGAGAAGTTGCCACCAAAATGGGAACTTATCTTTCAGAAAGAAGATGTGAAATCTCTTACTGAAGACGAAGTCCTTAACCAAAACCACAAAGTTTTAGTGAAACAACTTCGGGAACTCAGAGGAGATGAAGTGGATGAGGCTGTAGGAGTCTTCACTCCGGTGAAGATGGCCACAGCTTCAGTGGCTTCAAACTATGGTGTTAGTGATGAAACTCAACTTAATATTTCTCCAGAATTTGATAATTATCGAACGCCTGAGAAATATGAAATTGAGGCGGTAGTCACTAGACAAATGGCGAAAAACTTGCAGCAGGAGGAAAAAGGACATCCTCCTGAGCAAGCTAAACCTAAAGAAGAGATGAAGAGAATTTTTGAACCGAAGGAGAAGGAGTTTGAAGAAGCCCCAGAGATTGAAGATGGTAGACCGAAAGGGCTTATCTCAAACACCTTGATGTCAAAGTTGCCAGGAAAGGATAAAGATCTAAAAGTGATCTTCGAGAAACTAAGTGCTAATAGTGGCACCAAGTCTCAAAGTAACTTTTATATCGATCAAGGGATACTATATAGAGAGACTTTTGGCGAGGCAGAGGATCAAGTTGTTGTCCCCTCTGTTCTCAAAAAAGTTGTCCTGCATCAGTATCATGGAGCAATGATGATGATGCATCAAGGGTTTAAGAGAACCCTTGCTATTATTAAAAAGCGGTTCTGGTGGCCGAGCATCGAGAAGGATGTTCGGAGCTGGATCAGCTTTTGTCCGATATGTCAAATTGCGACTCCAGGAAAGGCTACAGTTCCGCCATTGAATCCAATCATTCCTAGAGGACCATTTGACATAGTCTCTGTTGATATTGTGGGAATATCTCCCATGAGCGAGAAAAGACCGTATGTGATAGTATTTCAAGATTACTTTACAAAATGGGTGGAAGCAGAAATGATTCGGGATCAATCTGCTGTAACAATTGTGGACAGTTTTCTTCGGAATATTGTGTTCAGGCATGGAACCCCAGTGAAATTGTTGAGTGATAACGGTTCATGCTTTACAGCTGATTTGATGACGTCAGTCTGTAAATTGTTGGAGTGTCAGAAGATTTTCACAACTGCCTACATTCCACAAGGAAATGGAATGGTTGAAAGGTTTAACCAAACCTTGATCAAGCAGTTGCGAAAGGTTGCTATAGAGGATTCAGATAAGTGGGACAGATACTTGCAATCTATCGTTTTTGCGTATAATGCCACACCTCATACCTCAACGAGATGTTCTCCATTTGCCTTATTGAGAGGTCATGAGGCTAATTTTGGCATTAGTATTGGTGTTGCAAGAAATATAGTTCTGCCAATGAACTATGAGGCTTATAAGCATATACTAACCGAAAGTTTAGTAGAAACTTATGAAGTCATTTCAGAGAATATCAGGAAGGCTGCGGAGAGCAGTAAAAAGTTTTTTTACCGTAAAGCAAAAGCTCATGATTATTCCATCAATGATTGGGTTTTGCTGAAAGTCGATGAACAGAAAAAACTGGGTCTGCCGTGGCAAGGACCGTATGTTGTTACTGATAATAGGAGATTATCAGAGAATGTGCTTGAAATCGCGCACTGGAGAGAGCCGCTGAAAAAGCAGGTGGTATCCGTGAGCAGGTTAAAGCACTTTCGCTACGAGACCGGCAGATGGCTGCAGTCTAACGACGTGTCATCTAAGGACATGCAGTTTACTGTAGATTCAAAAATTAGTAATTATAAACTGCCGTAGCGCGTAGCGCTGTTCTTCGCGTGTGTGTGTGCATATGATTACCCCCCCCATATTTTTTCGTCCCGAATTGTGTATTTAAGTACAAATTGTATTTAATTATAATTATTTATGTATTTATTGCGTATTTATCCTGTATTTTTAATTTTCCCTCGCGTAAATCTAAAAATTTCTCAAAATTTTTGGTAAAAAAGCACTCTTCGCAAAAACCTAAAATTTTAAAAACTTTTTTTATGGCTTAAAATTTTAAATTTCCCCGAGTCCGATTAATTTTTTCAGAGGAAATAGTTAGTTGTTGCCCCCCAATTCTGTGAATATTGGAAGAATTGGGAAAACCGCTGAGTTTTAGAGTGAAAATAGACAAAAAGTAGCGAAAGCGGAAACTTTGTCGATTTTTCAGCTCTTATAAAAAATTATCAAAAATTTTCGAAAATTGATAGCGCAGAATTCGAAGAATTTGAGAAAGAAGCGGTCGAGATGTCCAGGCCCCCCAATGGACGCCGGACAAAGCAATACTTGGTCACGGACCCCCACGTGACCTACGGTCAGCCGCAGGTGCGGCAAAATAATCGGTATTTTCTAGTCGATGGTAAGCGACCTAAGTTATTAAACTTAGTTAATCTAAAAATTATTTGGGCAAAGCAGGATGTTATAGCCCACGGGTGTCTAGATGAAGGCCTAGACAATTGTAAAAATTTAGTGGGAACATATTTGTTCTGTCAAACTTGAAAAAGTGTGGCAAAGCTGCCCGTAGCGCGAAATTTGGACTTTTTGCGAAACTACATCATTCCTCTACACACATAGCGAGTTGAATAAATTCGTCTATGTGATGGGGAAGAAGTGGAGTGTAGCAACTAGTCGACTAGGGGTAGATAATTTTCAAATTCATTTAAATTTCTAAATTCCATCATTATCTATTTTTCTACGAATTTCCACATTTTGGGTAAATTAGTAAATATATTTTAAATTTCTTCCTGGAAATTCTTAATTTATTAGTTGGATAGGCCGTTTTGGGCGTTGGATTGAGATGGCTAGCAGTCGAATGATGGAAGACGCAGGTGGTCTGTGCGTGTACTCCCGTATAAGGTAGAAGTCGGGGCCGCACTTGTGTTCAACTATCTGCCAACACTAACCCAATATATGTTTGGTACCTTATTGTCCCCTGCTTGCAATTTCTTTTTCTTTTTCCTTTTTGTGCTTACTATCTGTGGTGAAGGTAGAGTCTAACCGATGTGTGTCCGCTTCGAGAAATTTCCATTAAAAAGTTGTAAACATTTCGCCTGAATTTTTTAGACTACAATGTCAAGCGCATTGTTAGAGTTGGCGAATTGGAACGGTGGTTCGCCACGAATTTCGGGAGATTTCCGTTGGAATTGACGGAACCGAAATTGGTCGAAATAGGTAAGGTGGCTGAGATGATCGAAACCCTGAAGGTGAGCAGGTTTCGAGGACAGCCAATTATCGGTTTTGATACCGAGAAAGTTACTCAAGAGTATGTGAGTAAGGTTTTCGCGACTTCTGGGGTTGATAACCCAAAAGGGAAGGAGTTCGCGAGAGTCATTAGCTTCTCGACGGTAACTGGAGACACCTTTGTTGTAGATACTACGACAATCATGCCGAAGGAATGGACGCTCATTCATGAGCTCCTAGATTCGGACATGCTTCTCGTTGGATACAACTTGGTTACAGATCTGGTCCCCATCTGGATTGTTAATGGCGCAGGTAGAAAGCACCAGGATGTTGATCTAACACTGGAGATCAAGCATAGAGTAACGTCTTCGTATGGCCGTTATTATGACGTAGCCAAGGTAGGAGACCAGTTGAACGGAAGATTTTTGGCATTGTCCAGGAAGTTGGGACTTTGCCCGGAGACTTTCAAGCTGAAAGGATTGTTCACAGAGCTGTATCTGGCAGATGTCGGTTATTTCCAAATCGATTTCCGTCAGAGAGCGCAACGTGAGCGATTCTGTAGGCATACATTGACGCAGTTTGAAATACGGTATTCAGCACTGGACGCCTACTACTCATTGTTGGTTTTCCTAGAGTTTTTCCACTATGAGTTAGCTATGGAAGTTGAGGTCGGATTCCAGTATTTTCCGCATGATTTGATGAAAGCGGATCAAATTCAGATAATGGCTATTTATCAAATTCAGATAATGGCTATTTATTTATCACATCGGCTATTTATCACGTGATGAGACAGGAAGTGTATGCCCGTATGGCTGCCCAAATGGACACCTCATTTGGAGGCTATACGGAGTACAGCTTCCCTCATTACGAGTCAAATCCGAAAAGAGGGAGAGACGTAAGTATACCTAAAGGTATTCATCCTGATTATACCATCAAAAAGAAAAGTAAGAATGTGGATGGTAATGATACGGTAAGTGAGGATGAAGAGTTCGAAGAAGCTTTGTCGGAAAAGCAGATTAGAACTCGAATTACGAAGAAGGTGGTAGATATGGTGAATCAAGGGAAAAGTTTCAGTAGACTTGATGAACCAGTATCTATGGTTTTATACGAGAATTTCCTAAGGTATAGGAAAGAAACAAAACAGTTGTTGGAGATAACATCTCTGGAAGTTGATTACTACGAGTATGAACCAGTCAGAGTTTCGAATGGTAAAGACTCCTATGTAAGACAACACTGGAGTATGGATATCGGTCCTTATTCTGAAATATTGATTGAGGACAATTTTAAGAATTTGGAGTCAGTGTGTAATAAAGTTCCGCTCACGTTTCATTTATTTTGGCCAGCTTGTAGAGAGGAAGCGGAGGAGTACCTTACCTCTCTCCTTGACCACAACTATTTGAGATCCTTTAGCCCTGAGGGAAAGGAACAACTCTTGAAGATGTTGTGGAGGGGAGATAGGTATGGTCAATACTTATCATTTTTGAACAGTCTTCCAGTAACCGAGGTGCATACGCCAACAAAGGGCGATGCGATTACATGTTGGGGAAATCGTCTCGGATTTTTGCCGATCCGATTTTGGCCCAAGACAAAGTCATGGGAGCAAAGACTGGAAGATAAAAGGAAGCATTTGGCGGAGTGTCCGCAGTACAAAGATAATCCGTTCAAGTAGACAGTTCAAGTAGCGCCCAGAGATCCAAGTATGGACGGTGGTATACCAGGTATGTATACTGCCAAAGAGGTTAGAAAGTTCAGAGCAGAAGGTCGTATGGACGATCAGATTAAAAGATTAGGAAGGAGAAAGTTAGCCCGAAGGGCCAATAGGGCTAAAAGGAGAGATGAAGAAGATGTTATTGAAATTAGTGATGGTGAAGGAGAACAGACAGGGAGTTCTACGTCTGTGGACTTGAAGTTTGCAGGATCTACAACTTTATTGATGGATTCAACCAAGTCCAAGACTGGAACTACGCCGAGGAGCCTGATGCCTGGAACCAAAAGTTCTATGAGTCAGGTGCAGTCGACGGTTGCTTCGGCTAAAGTACCTAGTAAATCGTCTGCATCTCAGGTAAGTGCAATGATGAAAAGTACTTTGGCTAAGCCCGTGTCTAAGGTGGATAAGACTTCTCAGTAGAACCAGAGCAGTTCCGCAGGGAAAAAAGTTGTTTCTAAACCCTCTACGTCGGAACGGACAAAATGGGTCAAGAGAAGTAGAGATAAGGAAGTAACTTTGGAGTACCTGAGTTCTGTTTTGAGAGACTACTGGGATGTCCATAAGAAGTTTCCCTTGGTGAAGGGAAGGATAGATTTTTCGACACCGGAGGTGATCGAATTCTTTGCTCAGGATATGCCAGATGATAATAGGAATCAAATCATCTGGGCATTGGTGAATAATGGAGTAGAGGAGCTTTACGAGAACTACGGGGATCACTTTGATCTTCAAGGTGGTTTCCTGTATGATCATGTAAACGTTCCTGAGCCCATTTGGGAGTACATTTGGCTCAAGTTCATGCCAAATTGGTTTCATCATTTTGATGCGGGAATAGTCATGGCAGCCGTGAGATACTTATGTACCATGGTGTTGCTAAAGTTAGAACAACAGCAGTTAGGCCCGAGACACATTGGTGCAGTGGATGTACGGGCCAAGTCATTTGTCACGGAAAGATACTATTCTATCTATCTGCGGGGAGAAGGTAGTACTGCATTCAGGGAAGCGTATGCCAACCGAATGCAGGAACACCAACAAACTGCAGTAGATATGGCAGCAAAGAGAAGGTTGTCGGACATGGTTCAGAAATTTTCTGGTAAATTTCAGAAGGCCGAGGATGAGGAGGGGCAACCCTTCAAGATTCCCATTTTAACGGAGAGACAACCTAGGGATACATCCAGGTCATGGAGCCAGCACTCGTGACAATCGTCTCACTCGCAGGGTCGGCACCAGCCTGGAGTATTCAAAGTACCATATGCTAATCAACAGAGTCAAGGTAGGTCCAGTACCTCAGGTTCTGGAGTATCTTCCGTAAGTTCCACTCAGGGCAGGTACTAGAGGGGAACTGGAGGGGGATATGGCTGAGGCTGGGGTCAGGGACAGGGTCAAGGAAGACCCTTCAAAATGGTTAATCCGCAACGGTATAGAGGACAGGCGATGGGCGGACCCCCTCCTGTGGCCCAACCTCGAGGAGTTTTTGGGGGATTCCTCAGGGGTCGTGGAGCTCGGGGTGGTCCCTACCCTCACCGTGGTAGCTTCCAATACGGCGGTTATGGTGGCGGCGGGCAACAATAATTTCATATAGCCGCATCACTTTTGGACCAAAATTCGTTATTTCGTACAAATTTTATTTCAAAAAATACAAAATACAAAAACACAAATAAAATACAAAATACAAAAAAAAATATTATCTCATTTTATTGTTGCTTTAAATTTTAAAATTTTTTCTCGTTTACCGGTGCCCAAAAGTCGCCCGGCGAAATTCGTCTTTCCGTCCATCTTATTTCGGGCGTGTACATAGCCCTCGTATTTTTTCTCGTTTAATTTCAGGGCCTGAAAAAGATGAAGACGTGAAAATTTTAATTGCATTTATAAAATTTTCGTAATTAGATATTCGAAGTATTTTATAGAAAATCTTTTTTACTGAGTAGATTTGTATTGGACGGAGCGACGTGGCAAGCGGCCGACCGTGGAGGAAGCGCACCTGGGATACCTCATCACCGAAGCTGTAAAAACCAGTACATGGGAGAAGAGGAACGGCGACGCCCCGGATCTAGGCACAGATCAACGTCAAAGTCCAGGCCGAACTAAGTTCGTGATCATTTCCGGTAGCCTGAAAAGGAGTGCCCTGCCAAATGGATTGGTCAAGGTCGCCCTCACCTGAAGGACCTGGTAGGGGCTGGATCACATTTTGGAGGGGGTAGCCCCAAAAATTTGTTTTCCGAGGGGAAAACTGTTATGCAGTCGGAGCCTCAGTATGAGACTCAGGCTGCAGAAAGGTTTTCACCTCCCGTTGGTCGGTTTTGAGGGCTGAGGGATGTTGAGGTGGTCTCAGGTGCACGTGTTCAGCTTCCGGCGTCGGTGCGCAGGCGGTTGGACGCGGCGAAAAGTGGCCGAAAAGAAGTGATAATTTACATAGATGTATGCTGCCACTGTTTTGCGATTTTTCTGTTTGTTAGTCAGTGTTAGATTTATTTGTTTTTATGGAGCGATGCCGCCATCGCCTTTCTACAATATTTTTGTTTATTATTGTTACTTTGGCGTCGCCACTAGCTACCCAATACAACTTGAACCCCTAAGTGTATTGTTCTGTGAGCGTAGAGGAAGGAGTGTATAAGAGTAGGATTGGAGACTTGGGTAGGAGCTCCTGAGGTACGTGCCAAGGTGTTCTGCCTGAGGTTTAGTGAAAGTTCTGGCGAGTATCTGGTGAAACGTCTGGGAGAGTTTTGTGGTTGTTGTTGTTGTTAGCCTGTGGTCAGAACTGTTGCATAGTGTTTGACCCCACAGCAGCCTAACACCTAAGCCTAAGCCTAAGCCTAAGCCTAAGCCTAAGCCTAAGCCTAAGCCTAAGCCTAAGCCTAAGTCTAAGCCTAAACCTAAGCCTAAGCCTAAATGCAAAAAAGTTACTTCAAACTGATTGGGTTATTTATCTGACATTAAATAGTCGGGGGTCAGTTGTCGGCGCTCAGTTGTCTCGGCGCTCAGTTATCTGGCGCTCAGTTGTCTGGCGCTCAGCTGTCTCGGCGCTCAGTTGTCGGTGCTCAGTTGTCTCGGCGCTCAGTTGTCGATGCTCAGTTGTTGGCGCTCAGTTGTCGGTGCTCAGTTGTCAGCGCTCAGTTGTCACGGCGCTCAGTTGTCTGGCGCTCAGTTGTCGGCACTCAATTGTCGATGCTCAATTTTCTGGCGCTCAATTGTCGGGTCATGGTGTATATCAGTTGCCTACAGTTACTGCTGAAAAAAAGTTACATTAGTTAATCTGCCTCCAAACAAACTTAGCAATTACCTCTTGTAACTTCATCAATTTTTTAAAATCAACTTTATGTGTCCCTGCAAAAATATTTTTTATGCGAAGTTTTTCCTGGTTTTCCTCATAGGAGCAACTAGAAAAATTCCTCGACACATACATATATCATGAAACTCAGGACAACGTCAATAGATTTTCACCGATGTTCAGTCTTTTCGTAATAGTTTGACACTGTCATCTTTCCAATTCAACAATTCCACCTTGCTCGGAACGTTTTTTGAATAATATTTCGTTGGACTGGATATGCTGATTTTAGCTTCAAATTTATGCTACCGTTGAACATTGATTATGTAAGCCAAGAAATGTAGATATGTTAGCATATTGCTCTTGTTCCTGTTGGAATGACAGCTTTCAGTTGTGAAATACCGAAGGATCTGATATACCAGGAATTTCCAATTTGGAAGGAAATGTTCGTATTGCTGGTGATAATTCTCATATTGGGCATCGAAAATGTACTTGGAGGCGATAAAAATGATCAGTGAGTATATTCTAAAAATAGTGTTGAAAGTGTTTGAACGATGACAATCAGACACTATAGGGCTCTTGAAATCTTTGCAAGTGGAAAGAAAATGTACAACACTCGAAGCCGAGCATGGAGAACCAGTCAAGTGTTGCTATCATCAGGAGTGAACTGATTACTATATTTTCCAAGCCAGAGAATAAAAAAATGTTGCTTTAGCCATTTTTAAGAAAAAAACTAACTATTACAAAATCCTTGTATATTTGTCTTATTTTTGGAAAATTTTCTGTGTGTTGTGACAAAACTTTTCGATCGGCAGAATTTCAGATGAAAATGTTCGACATTCTGGTCACAAAATTTCGAAAAAGGGATCCCAAAATCAAAGATTCGGAAAAAAATTAACGAAAAATTAAATTTTCAATAATTTGAGATCTAAATTTGTCGTCGGTTCAAAAACCACGACGCAAAACACGTCCGAAAAAGCAAATCGAGATTTTCTTCGACACATGCCGATCACATACACATGCACACTGGATGTTTTTTGTAGTTTGAACAGACGCCAAGTTTCGATAGAATTGAGGCATATTTTTTTCTTATTTGCACGTAGAGATTTCTGTTCCACTAAGCTTTAAGAAAAATTTGGTCATCAAGAACAAAAAGGGTCTTCTGGCGCGCTTTAGAGAGTCAAAGTCTTAAAATTCTACATATGGTGTTGTATTATCACTAGTTTGAATTTTGCTCGAGCAGGGGTCTTAGGGAGCCATATACTGTTTAAAAAATCGCCGATAGATTCGCAAATGAAGAAAAAATTGAAGCAGTAGGAGAGAAATAGTCTTGATTTAGAATTTCAGTCATTTTCGTATTCCAGAAATGACACCGAAGTCAAGTTGCTTTTATATATCAATAAACTACTGATTGAGTCAGGAGGATTTGGCGGATGTTCAAGCTTTTGGTAATAGTGTGACACTATCATTCTTGAATACTACAATTCCACTCTCTTGGAATGTTTTTGAATCATTAAACGATTTCAGCTCCATATGTATGCTGATATCGAGCATCATTTAGATAAGCTACAGGATGTAAACAGCGTACTATTGGCTCTCGTTCCTGTTGGAATGAAGGCTTTTAATAGTGAAATATCCATGCATCTGTTGTAGCAAGAGTTTCGATTTTGGAACGAAAAGTTCATTTTGATGGTAATTATTTCTATTTTGGACATCAAAAATGTTCTTGGAGACTATAAAAGTCTGGAGTGATTTGATTCTAAGCATAATATTGAAAGTGTTTGGAGAATCACGATCAGATATGATGAGAGTCTTCAAATCTTGATAACTCTTCTAACTGGAAGGAAAAGTACAGCAGTCGGGATTGAATATGATGAACAATTGATTAACCATGGATACATTATGTGAACTGATGACTCAGTTTCTCACGTGATGCAAATTGGGTGTCTAGTGTGATATGACCTTTCAGGGATTAGGCCATGTTGTATTTGTGCTGAGTAAAGATTTGTATATCTCTAGTAGCAAGAAGCACAATTATAAAATGTTAGCTACAAGCCAGACCGACTAAGACCACAACATTAGGAGTCTTACGAGTACTAAGTGTGTCAAATTCTACTAGTAAAAGAGTTTCACCAGCTTCACTCCTGATACGAGTGACGAGCTACAGGCCACGGGTGATGGACAACAAGCTATGAGTGGCGAAATTTGAGCTACAGGTGACATGCTTTGAGATACGAGTTCATAGTAAGGGTGTTTCACCATGTTTTTCATAGGACTCGTAAAATGACCATGGATGTTGTAATAATTGGGAAATATTTGTTTTGTTTGGTTCGATTATTCTTTGATGACATTGAAATTTCTTTTTAATTCTTTCAGTTCTTTTTGAATTTTGCATCAATTCTGCTCAAACGAAGTCATATGATAAACTGACTACCGACTTTTCAGCAGTTGATTCCAAGAAATTGAAAATATTGATGAAAAAACAGAACACATTCCAGCCACCATTCTTCGAGATAGGCAAAAATGAGCTACAAAATCACTAAGGTAGAAATTGATCAGTTGCCGAAAAATTTTTTTCGACGCATTGGTGGAGCTTGATCACAATCACTACTATCACTATCTGTGCTAGTATCCATAATAATTCGAGAGAAGGAACAAAACAAATGGCAAAAATGCTCAAATACAACATAGCTACGAGTCTCACAAACCCACTTTTGGGCCGTGAAAATCTCTTCAAATTTATAAGTCCTTTCATTTTCATAGCGATGAGTAACTCATTTGGTGAAACTGAACAGTTGTAAATTATGAAAATCTATCACTCCTATCACTCGTAACTCGTGATCCTGTATTCGTAAACTTTGATTTTTGGTGAAACAATCACTCGTACCACTCATAGATTCATAATTCTTCACTCTTAAACTCTGATTTTTGATGAAACGGCCATTGTGACTCTTATAACAAGGGACTTATGACTAATACTCCCAATGCAGAGTTTTTCGGTGAAACTGGTCTCTGGACGAATGAATCATGCACATGAACGTCTATGTACATACAAAATGAGCATAGCACAATGGAAACATGTGAGACACATGCGGTGAGAAAAAAAGGACATAAAAATACACATACCTCAATGCATCAGGTCGCAACAAGCTGTGAATAGTAAGTATAGGGAATAGATCAAACATTTTAGTTCAATAAGGCTTTCGAATTGCTTCGAGTTCTATTGGACTTGTCAAATGGATTTGTTTCACCTAAGACCATTTATTTAAGGAACGAGCTGCGGAAAGATCCAATAATGAATGGTTGCTTATGGAATGATTCAGTGTCTCATTTGAACGAGATGGAACGGAATGATAGCGACCTATTTGCCGGAAAGGAACAGATAGAGCTTTATTGCACGTAAAACCCACATAAATTATGTCAAAAATGACTCAAATTTTACAATCTTATCTCAGAGAAACTGCAAAGTTTTTGAAGTGTGCAAAATCTATGCCTGAAACCGATTTTGGGAACGCATTGGTGGATTTTTACTCATCTATACGTGAATGTCAGCTGTTGAATAATAAACAAGGTACGGACAAAATCCAGTTTTCAGACACTTTGCATGATGGTCTTGTTTTGGTTAAATGCGAATTTTCTCTCTTGGAATTTCTTATTCTTTGATTTTCATGATACATTTCATTGTATTTCAGAAGACTCCAAGGAATTCTACTGCATACTGCTAGTTCGAAGATTCATCGCTGAGAACTGTGGAATGATGTGCAGAAAGCCACCTGATGGAAATCTTTATGACATTTCTCTTATCGTGAAAGGTTGCGAGTGAGTTGAGCTGACCGGTCCAACTGTAACATGTCTTTTCTTTAACTTTGCAAGTGTGCATGAATCTTTTCAAATTTCTCTCTATTAACAGTACAACATGAATCGGAAAACAAACCGAAAATTTCTTATGTGCAGCTTTTTCCCTTTAGAATTTTTCTGTAGTCCAGGCGTTGCCATAATTAACACGTTCTGATATAATTTACAATGAATTGTTTGCCATGGGTCGATAATTAAAATGCTGATACTGAATCCTCTTTTTATTAGACGGAAGCATTGTCTGAAATCCGATTGCCTGAACAAAGAGAAACACTGGTCCGAAAACGAACGTGACACTCTGGAATGCAGAGACATTGGTCAACAACTAATGGATGATAATTACAAAAAATTTGGGAAAGTATGTGCGATATGCACAACAATGATCACCCAAATATGGTTGTTTGTCGTCTCGAGATCCTCATGCCATCATGACATCATCCCAATTGAGGGATGTCTATTTGTTTATCATTTCATCATTCACTAAAGTAGTTTCACATTGACTTTCCAGATTTTGGAACAAACTTGAAACCTGATATTACAATTTAACATTCATAAATTAGCTGCAGATCTCAGTTCTTAAGTTATTTGCCATTGAAAGGAAAAGTTATATTTTTTTCATACTAGTATATTTGAACAGAAATTATTACTGTCAATTTATGCAGAATAACCAATGCTAAATTTTATTGATCTGATAACTCTCTTTTCTCTGCACTATATATATTTTTGGTGTGAATTCCGACAAGTGACAAAAAAACTTCTGTTTAGTTAATTGCAATGACTGTGTTGAAAGCAATGGGCATATATAAGGAAAACGTGATATCCTGTGATCAATTCGCACAATTGCAAGCCAAATAGTCGATATGTTTCGCTGTGAAGAAATGATGCTTTTTTTGAATATAATTGAATAGAACTTTGACAAATAAATCAAAACTGAATTACATAATTATGGAGAAAGTTATCCAGCAATTTGAGCCTTATCGGAGTATAATTGAAGGAAGATCGATGACAAACGAGTGAACAAAGTTAAAAAGGAACAAACAAACAAACCATTGTAGGATTAAACCGTGACAGGTAGTCGAACGTAGCAAAATCACACATGTGCAGCGCAGTTCCATAGGAATGTTTCTGTGGCTACTTTCTTCAAAAAAATACTGTATTGTTTTTATTTATCAATGGTCAATAACTCAGTTTATTCATAATTTGGTCATCAAAATCGTCCCATCTCATGTGTCAGGCTGCTCTGGAGAATACTATAAATTTCTGTGCTGTTTGAGTTTATACAACTCGTGGACTCTACCAACAAAACTGGAGATCCAAACCCACAGTGGTTAAGGGCATAGTCGTGGATTCCCAAGTGAGCGATTCCAAACTAAAAGATTCTCAATTGAGCGTCTTTCACAAGGGTGCGATAACTATGTGGGCGATTCCCCATGGAGCGAATTCACAATTAAGCGATTCCCCATTGACCAAATTCCTAAGTGGGCAAATTCCCAATTGAGCAATTCCCAATTGAGCAAATTCCCAAAACAAACAAATTCCCAATTGGGCGATTCCAAATGAGCGATAGAAAATGTAATAATAACACTTTCTTCACATTTTCCTTGTTTACCTTATATTTTTCTTTGTATATATTTATTTTTTCTTTCGTTCTGTGCGTTGCTTGTTTTCGTTTATGTATGTTGTTGTATTTTTAATTCTTTGTCTCTGCTTTCTTTCATTTTCTATTTTCTTGTCGTCTACTTTTTTCTTTTTTGCCCATTAAACAATACATTACAAGTAGTCAATTTTAATCAGCATTGTCTCCCATGTAATTCTTATTCAATTCGGCCTGCTCTATTTCCTATCTAATTTTATTCTTTGTGATTTTTCTCCATTCTTAGTTTTATCTTAGTTTTTTGCTTTTACTCCTCTATCTACCTTTTCTATTCCTGTGATTCTTTCTTTTTCGTTGTTTTTCCACATTATTTTTTCCTTCCCTCTTGCTGCTTTTTCTATGTTAGATGTCAAGAAGGAATAAAATGAAAGAAATCACAGACAAAAAATAAACACTTAAAAACATACATAAACGAAACATAAGCAATAGACAGAAAAAACGAGAGAAAAAAAACACAAAAAATACTAAGAACGTGTTATAGCATTCTCGAGTTTGTAATCACCCTATTGTGAATTCGCTCATTTGGGAACTTGCTCAATTGGGAATCGCTCACTTAAGAGTTTGCTTACTTGGGAATCGCTCAATTGGGAATTGACTCATTAGGGGATCGCCCAGATGAAAATAGCCTGTCAGAAATGAAAACACCCTGTTAGAAAACGCAATTAAAAAAGTTTACTGTACATAAATAATTTTTTCGGCTCTAGAATTCGGATTGAATTTCTAGAAAAATATTTTGAGGCTGTCTGACAGGTTTGGGATAACTTGGGAAACATTTTTGGGCGTGATGCTGCTCGAAAAGCTTTTTTCGCCTCAAAGACAAGCTTATGTTTTAGCAACAAATAATCAAGCCGCATAAACGAAAGTCGTTAAAATTTAATTTTTTCAAAATTTATTATTTGATAACCATCTTCAGTAACGTGCACCTGGCGCCATTCTATTTCATTGGCGTCCAAACCTCCTATTTTGCCGTCGTCACTTTCCATTTTTTGGCTCATTCCAATGGCGGATGATTTGCCTGTTTGAGTGTCACCAGTGTTTTCGGCATCGTGGTCATCATTCTCTGCATTTTCATCTTCGTTAGACGACTCATAAATGGCTCAGGTGGTGGCGAAATTTCTCCCAAGGGCTAGAATGAAGAAAAATTGACTGAATGATCGAATAAAGAAGAATTTGAAAAATGACAATGTTTTGAATTGAACACAGTGCCCAAAAAATTGACTTGAAAATAAGCATAGTCTACAAAACATACATTTTCGAGTATTTTATCCCAAATTGTTGTGGTTCTATGCCTGATTACTGTAAGATGTCTATGGCACTTTGCGTGTGTTGTAGTGTGTCTTCCACCGATTTTCGTCATTTTGTCAAA
This sequence comes from Romanomermis culicivorax, assembly GCA_963922205.1. Taxonomy (NCBI): domain Eukaryota; kingdom Metazoa; phylum Nematoda; class Enoplea; order Mermithida; family Mermithidae; genus Romanomermis; species Romanomermis culicivorax. The sequence continues at coordinate 2,184,819 of CAWUHX010000014.1, read as the reverse complement.
GCGCGAATGAGGCCCGCGGGTGGCAAGTATAGGGAGCAACGCGGACCATTAGCAGCTGTCTTACTGTAGGGCATGTTGGTACGTGTGGGCTGGTCTCTCTCATTGTGTATTATCTTTATTCGTTTTTATTATTATGAACACAGAAATGCCCTTAAGAACCTGAGCCTTGAGAAAAGTGGTGTGGGGGAACATTGCCTATCATGTGGATGTACACCCAATTTTGACAATACCACCATACTTGCCCAAGAGCCTAATGCCTACAAAAGGAAGATCAGAGAAACCATTGAGAATGAAAAGGTGGGGTCAAAAAATGTAGGTAGTAAGAGCATTGAAATAGGCCACATATGGAACCAAGCATTCCTTAGAAGGGCAACAGACAGGAACCCAAGTCTGAACTAGTACCCCCAAGTCAGGATATATAGCACTTCTAAACAAGTTACTACTGGCCCCCATGGCCCAGTGGTAGCGCTCTAGACTCTCAATCAAATGACCAGGGTTCAATTCTCTCAAGTAGCGAATTTTGTAAAAAAGGAGTTTATTGTCGCCTGAGGAAGGTAGTAGGTAGACTACGGAAACGTTACCATAACCACTGTTATTATTCGTTCATTGTGTGCCTACGGGCAAAATAAAAGCATTATATAATTTTTATGCGATTGTAAGGCCAAGGAATAGAGAATCATAATGTTATACACCAATCGCAAACAACCTTTGGCCAAATCTTCATGACAATTATGGCCAACAATTCCAAATGCAGGGCCAATTCATGTTTGACGGAGAACGCCTCCCTGAGGAAATTTGGGAGTGGATCATTTTAGCTCTTGTTCCCAGATGGCTTCAGGATTACGATGCTTCAGACGTCTTTAGGGCCATTAGATACGTGACCTTAATGATCTTTTTACAGTTGGATTTCGCGCCAATCACACTGACAGCAATTGGTAGGTAGTATGCCAGGCGTGTTTGTTTGGGAATAGACAACTGGTCGTCCAGGCCCAGGGAAACCGAGTAGACGAGGTCTACATTACAGCCTTTAATCAGTATATCTTTATGGGCTCGCAGAGGTTAAACCAGATGGGTGTTAAAAGGAAGGCACCAGGTGATGACAGATCGCAAGCTGAAAAATATCAGCAAACAGCCGCCAAGAGCCCAAGTAAGTTTAAAGTGCCTAGACTTCCACCGGTTAGGAAACAGCTGCCGACAACACAATAATCATCTACTGGGACCAGCCAGAGGTCGTTTGGTGAAGCTGTTAGCACTTCATATAAAAGTTCGCTTTCTAGATCTAAATCAACATCATCAAAATCTTTAAATTCAACTTTTCGGACTCAAAAACCGCAATGCAGCAGCTCCACTAGCAGTGGTCCAGCACAAAGGCAACAGGGGAGAGATGATATGTTCTCAAACCGAGCCCATACAGGGCTAGACCAGGGTATGACCAAGGTCAAGTCAGAGGAGGCTTCAGAGGGCACCCCCAGCGACCCTTCAGAGGCCAAGGAAACTGGCCAAAACTGGCAATACCATGGCCAAGACCTGGACACACAATTCTACAATCCGAACTTTCAACCGCTTGGTAGGTGCAGCGGAAGTCAAGAAGGCCAGAATCAGGGCCAGGATGGAGGTAAGACCTGAGGCCAACCCTGCCAGAGGGGATACTATCGAGGAATGCCTCGAGGAGTCTATAGAGGCGGCGGGCAGCAGCAGTAATTAGCCGCACATATTTTGGCCCAAAATTTATCTTTTCACATTTATTTTTCTTACTAATTTCATAAAATACAAAATCCAAAAAAAATCAAAAAATTACAAAATCCAAAAATATTATATAAATTTCGGTGCTGCTGGCCAACAAAAATTTTCTTTTTGACAAACCGGTGCAAAACGCAACGGCAAAAACATTTTTCAAATTTTTGGCCACAATTTTATGCTCAATTTTTAGCACATTTCAAATTTTGTGTTACTTGTACATTCCCACGTCGTCTTTGTTGTATCATATAATATAATCTCGTATTTTGATTTACTTTAGAAAAAATGAGAAGCGGGAAACGATTTGCATGCAGGTAGACCAATGACCAACGGCTTGCCACAACATGCAGACCGAGCAACCCAACCCGAAATCAACCCGAATCTGCACTGACGTCATTGTCATACTCCTTAGGACAGGAGGTTATCCATCAAAGCCGAGGTCAAAATGGGCGTCACTTGCCAGCCACTGCGGAGGAGTCCTTGGTATTGGTTGTGTCCAATGACCATCACGGAAGTCTGATAAAGACAGACTGTGAAAAAGGGAGTCCGATTGAGACAGACTGTGAAAACCGGAGTAGTAAATTTTTTCTCTTTGATTAATTCTTTTAATGCCGGGGTAACCTGGCCGAAAGTTTTTTTTCTACCTATGGTAGGTCCGTTTCGACATGCAAGGGATGTTGTGCACCCTGTTGATGGCAAACCGCATTGGGAAATCGCCATGCAAATCGATGAAATGGACGACCAGCGGCACAGACATTTGCATAGAAGTGGAGCACCACAGAAAGACCAAGAAATGATAGTGAAAATTATTCTTTCACTTTATTATGATTTTTTATATTATTCTTGATATATTTTTGCTGGCGTCCATGAAATATTTCCCAGCACACTCGTCTTATTTTTGCATATTAATCTACTGTGGTCATTCCACATTTTTTAGTATTTTGTCGGAAATATTGATAAATATATTTGTTTATTATTTAGATATTACTATCGATCGTCAAAGCCGGAGGGCCAAAGGCCCAGGCGCCAGCTTGCAGTCAGCAAGCCGCGGAAAACTCAGGGGATCCGACCAAGTAAGACCAAGTAAAAGGATTCCTTGTCTCAGCTAGGAGACTGCGGAGCTCTCTGGTGAGGCCCCGCATCTAAGTTAAAGTAATCTTTGTTGTTGTAGGTCTGGGGAACCGGACTGTTGCACTATCACTGAGGCTTAGCCAAGGGAGTAGTTCTAACAGGTCAGTTCAGACCAGAAGTCTCCATCTTTTCTTACGCCTCTTAAGAAAAGACCTGCACAACACATCAATGGCCTGACTTTTAAGGAATTCATTCCAAATGTGAATGCCTTGAAAACGACGATGCATTCTATGCCTTGGATGATACATATTAAGTCTGAACGTGACATATGCAATGGTGTTTTGACCGATGTTTCTGACATATGGCCCTATGCGAAGGCAGGAGAAACGAAATATGCATTGACTACTGCAACATGTGCATTTAAATTGTAAGACATTTTCAAGAAAAGTTTAGGATCACACAAAGTTCACTCAACAAACATTCAGAGCCTTAACTATTAATTTTATCAGGAAATTGGGGAACTACTTTAATCACTTAAAAACATTTATTCTTCGAATGCACCTGGATTCACTTATTTCAGATGTTTGCATGGCAGAGTATAAGCTAAAATAAAAAAGTTATGATTAAATTCTCATATTAATTATCAAGTGTAGATTTCTATAGGGGTATTATCCAAATAAATTGCAGCACATCATAATACTCAATATTTTCTCCAAGGGTTAGCTGACTCGAGTTTTGGTAAATTTTCCCTGGCTATAGGTTAATAAGGTAATGATTTTGTCATTAGTGTTCGAGCTGAGCTATTTTCAGACCAGCCTTTCCACAAAGTTCAGTGTTCGCTGGTTCAAACTTCCTGTATTCTGGTGGGACTGAAGAAAGGCTGCAGCAAACATTTGTTTGCGATATTCTTATCCACCCGGAATTTTCCATTGAAGAAGAATCCAAGGAACATACAAGCAGCATCAACAACATTGCATTAGTTAAACAGATCAATCCTATCAAGTTCAACGAATATGTTCAACCAATCCCGCTGACTATCGATACAATCTATCAGAAAAACTCGGAGTTCCTTTTTGCAACATATGACGGGGAAGGTGAGCATTTTGAAAATATGCTGAATACTCAATCTGATTTTTATCCAACAATATTGAATTAAGGACTTTGTCCCCCCATGTCAAGTAAGTGTGTTTCAGAATTTTGTGCTGACCATTACTATCAACACCTTCTTTTTTCGCAGAAAACTGAAAAGAATTCTTCTTCTGCAGTCACTTTGTCTGTTATGTGTTTAAGTGAGATCTCATTTTGTGTTGAGAATGAAAGACGTAATCACTACCCCTCTACAACCTATACTGGACTAGAACTAGAATGCAACTGTTCAGTCGATCCTGCTCTCAACAAGTGATCACCTGATATATCCGATGAGAACTTTAGGTGACTCAAGCACTCTCCAGACTAGAAGACTTCCAATGAGTTGTTAATACTGAGAACAAGTCAGGAGAACTGTATCAGTAGGCTCACACACAGGATTGACAGTCTTTTAGATTTATGCCCAATATATGTCTTTCTGCAGCAGATAATATTCAAGCATCGACAGGTGCGGTACATTCTGTTTGGCTGATTACCACAGCAATAAAGAGATATAATAAGAAAATATAAATTGGCCTTCTCCATTGTCTTCCTTCACCAGAAGTATATTGAGCGACAAAGTGAACAACAAAAGTGAAAAAAAAAATAATTTATTGGGCGTCATCCATGCTAATTGTCATCTTGGCTCTTTGGCTTGACTTTTGACTGATCTGCATAGCCACTGAGATAGAATCCCACCTGCCTCAACAAAAAAATCCCAGGAAAAATTGCATTGAATGCAGAAGTCTAATGCAGACAGTAACCGAAAATGAAGCAGTCATTACTTTCAATTGTCTATTACGAGTAATATGTGATGAATTTTTAAATGGATAACTTACATGTTATTTCAGAGGTTTTTGGAGGTACTGAATTCAGGCAGCATTTTGTTTGAAAATATCAGATTCCATTTTTACTTGATTCAGGCCTTGAAAATCTCGAAGATATCATAAATGAACGGAAATCGGGTGCTTACTGGCTGAGCAGAAAATATTCACCCTGCTTATGAAATTTGAGTGTCAGTAGATTCTAGCTAATGTACCTGTGCGACCAGTAGTAGCTTATTAGAATACTGTGCTTTTAAGTTTTCTATAAAAAATTCAAGCATCAACGACAGAGTTGGGACACAGTTTCTGAAAGATTTGACCTCCTGTTCCATTGAAGTATGACAAGTTTAAAATTAATAATATATATTTTCAGTAGTTTTGTGTGCTGAATATTGTGGAAACATTCATTCCACATAAAAAACAACATTCGCATGGCTACAGTATTCTAAAGTTTAGAATTTTTACATATTTCTGACATTTTTCGGTTTGTGTACATGTTTCGAAATATCACAGCTCAGAAAAGAAAAAATGAACAAAATGTGAAAGTGGCCGTCTTTGTTGTCTGATTGACCGTATTACAGTTGCGATTTCAGGTTGAGAATAGAAATTGTTGACTTGCTATCCATTCTCATCAGGTTTTCCATGTTTATTGGACTCTTGGGCTCAATTGAAAACTAAGGGAGTTGTGATATTATCTGATCAAAGTAATGTCAGCTACATTTGTTTTGATTGTAGATGATAAACCTAGCTAGAAAATAACTAAACCAAATAATTTTTTATTCTATTCATTTAGATAACGAGTTGTATGGACCTTTGTATGAAATACCTGTAGCCATTGAAGCGAATACAGATGGAACAGACATGACACCTGAAAACCAAATGGCAATGATTAGCACGAAACGTCTACATCACTACCAATGTGAAAATTGTGCTTCTAGTTGGGTGAGAAATGTCTCTTATACATTTGATTTTTATATAGCCCTGTTGTTTGATTCAACTGCAGGGATTAGATGGAAAGCCTCTTTTGGCTTGTGAAAGAGGCACTCGAGATTGCAAAATGGTTGGCTTCCAGTATAAAACGGTTGAAAAAAATGGAGAATTAATTGACCTGCATGAAAAAATTTCCCCTTCATACAAGACATGGATCAATGAAAGCCTAGAATTTTCACGTCAAGAAAGGGATCAATTGTTCGGTGAAATGAAACAACTAGTCAATGACTATGAATAGATTAATTAATAATTGTTCCTTTTCAAAATTTTCTGTTTTTTAGTGGTTAGTTTTTTAGTAAATTTCTTTTACTGCATTCATGTGCAAAACTCTTCAATGCTACTCACCAATGACTACATCTCACAAGCCATCGAAATGGTAACTGACACACATGAACCAGACATGATATTACATACATATAGATTTATGCTTAACATTAATTGATTGTATTTTTATGCTACAAAAAAACGACTTTTATTTCGTGCATCTGAAAGATTCTCGTATTTTTTAATATTTCAGAATTCAAAATTTCGATATCTGAAATATTTACTGCATAAAAAGTTTCTTTAAACTCATTTCCAGGCGACCGAAAGAGCGACATATTTCAGCCAAGAAATAGACAAGAAATTAATTTTTTCACCTTGTCGAAGAACTTTGCATTTTTCAGGGATAATAGAATCTTCCTCAATCTCAAATATCAGAAGTTTTAATTCAGAATGCTGGACTACTCGTCAAGCATGAAACACAAATTTAAACGTATAAAAACAGTGCAGGAATTTTCCGAAATTTCAATCGAGAAATGATGTTTGATATCAACCTAATTTCTAAAAATTAGAAATATTTTTTTTGATAAATAACTAAAGTATGGAAAATTCGAAATTCAGAAGTTGTTTGACTCCTCGGCGAAAATCAAAAAATTACGTGTTTTAGTATGCTATAGTAGCATTTTTGATTGCGTAAATTCTTGCAAATTTTGAAAACAATTACAAGGCTTGCTTTTCTGAGAAGAAGACCGCTATATTCACGAAATCCTGAGAATTTTTAAAAATTTTGAAAACTGCAAATTATCTGAACTGAATATTTTCATTCAAATACTTGGCTGTTGATTCTTGAACATAACAGAGTTTGAAGTCGGTGAAATCATAACTGTACTGTTATGAATGCTAAGCAATAATTCTCATAGGGAAGACGAGGGGGAGGTAAACTCTCCTACCTGACACCCTGTACATCCGTCTGACTTGAAAAAAATCGCCAAATACCCATCAATGAAATTTTTATGCATATTTTGTCTGAAAAACATGCCTATGGAATTTTCTTTTAGTTTTTTATTCACCCAGCCCCCCAACCCATCTCGGTAAAGTCATTGGACCCTCGCCCCTCTGGAAAATTCTTGCCGTGTATGGCTGATGCAAAGCCCTGTAATCCATACAAGTAACGGAGCCCCGAGGTCTAGGGGCGTTGGGCGACTTTTTTGGGGCCCGGGGTTAATAATTCCCAAAATTTTGGGGGGAGGGGTCTTTCAAGGAAAAAAATTTTGATTTTTTCTCGAAAAAAGTCCGGAAAAAATAAAATAGGGTAAAATAATTTTTCCCTAAAGAGAACGAAAAAATATATCTATGGCGCGAAGCGTCAAGAAAATTCACATTTTTTACCATTTTTCTTTCAAAAATTGACATTTTGAATCGAAAAAGTGACTTTTTCAGTATTTTTCTGGCCAAAAGTATGGGGGTTCCTATGGCTATCATACGGCTAGCCGTTGGATCGGAAAATCCTGGGGGGCGGTCGTCCAATGGCTAGCCATATGGTGGACGATTTTTTGGGGGTTCCTATAGCACTTCCCCGTAATTACATGTATGCTGTAATCAGATTAAGCACAGTTCCCAGGCTAAGTCAAAAAACCCTGTCAGGACCGGTCCGACTGGATTCAGTCTTACACAGTTAGAACATGCTTGAAATGAACGACTGAGCTTTTCATTTAGTTGCTAGATCTTAGCCAAATCAGTGACGCTAGGTAGCAGCTGTACTGGAGAGATACTTGTGCAACTGACCCCTGAATGGTCTAGCATCTGCTTCTGAATTCTGCAAACCAGGTCATGTAAAAAAGTTCAGGTGATCTGGAATGACTTCATGTTATAACCTAAATGTCTTGGTAACGATGTATATATATTTTGATCGGAAGATGACTTGGATGACCCTAGATCACAAAAATAGATGGATGTTGTGTCCGTGCCCCATCAGGTCAGCCTATTTTCGTTTGTAACCAAAAAAAGTCGCATTGATTGGTTAAGAATTTACAATTTTAGAAAAACGTAACGAGACTCGTTTTTTGTTTAGTTTTGTTAAATTAAGCACAATGAAAACAAAACGATATTGATATTTGTGATGTTCAAATATAACTGTCAAAAATATATATCCAAAAACAAGACTTCATTCCCAAATTTGGCTTTTGTCCATCAATCAAAATTTGAGAAGTGAAAATTCATTTTCGTTTGTTCTTTTAAATTCGTATAGAACCTGGTAAATATGCGTTGCAGGAAGTAACCGACAATGTCTTAACTTGCCATGTTAGTGACACCATACATGCACATAGGGGGGGTAGGGGGGGGGGGTAAACCCCCATACCTGAAAACCCGGCCAACCCCTCTGGCCGAAAAAATCATCAAACACCCCTTTGAACATTTTCCAAGACAGCTTTTTTAATGATTTTTGTGCAGATTTTGTATGAAAAACAGGCTTGCAGAACTTTTTTGTTGTTTTTTTGCTCACCCACCGCATTACCCCCCACGGAAAAAAGTCCATGGAACCTCCCACCTGAAAAATTCTTGCCGTGCATGTCTGAGTGACACTATTTTACGGTAAGTTTGATGTCCACATTATGTTGATCAGGATCAGATCATGGTGATGGGATATTTTGAAAAAATTTATATTGAACCACTAAAGTCTGGATTCATTGAGAACAGTAATCTACCACAACTGATAATAATGATACAGGGATTTTATTAATGACTGTACTGAAGTAACCACGAATTTTTATCTGCATGTATAGTATATAGTTCGGAAACCGAGAAGTTCTCGCCGTATTAGTAGGACAGCTTCTATGGTTAATCATGTAATCCTCTAATGCATTTATTGTCATTATCATAGGTGGCGCGACAGCGTCAACCTATAATATACTTGGCCCCCAAATTTCATGTCCCCCCCTCTAGAGCCAAAACGGTAAGAGCTAGAACCTTCGGGTTTTTTGCATAATATCGGGCATAGGGGCAAACTATGGGGTGCCTTTTGTCATTTCGCCCCTATCTGCAAGTGGTGCTCGGTGGGGCCCCAGAAACAGGTAAAAAACGCACTTTTTAAGGCCCTCCAGTTCCACCATGCCCAGCAATCGGTGTGCCATATCCAACCTCCATACTTCGGCCTAAGCATCTTGGGGGTGAAATCTCAAATGCGAATTTTTCTTTTTTTGAAATATGGCCTCAATTCAATTATATGGTTGTCCAAAGTCCCGGAAAACGCCAAATTTCCCAATTTTGTTATATAATACTATGGGTTCAAAAAAATAATTTTTTGCAGCATAATGCACTACTAATTTTTTAGCAGTTTCAAATAAACCTGTAGCCTTATTGAGATTTTTGGGCTGCAAGGGTTTTCGACCATTGGGAATTTGATGGATGCGGTCACCTTACACAAAAAATTATCCCGGGTGTAAACAAGCGTATTTCCGTGATTTCTAGTGGAGGGAGTTTTCGACCGCGGGGAATTCAATAGACGCCCTTACTTTACACGAAAAATTATCCCGGGTGTAAACAAGCGTATTTCCCTAATTTTTCAGTGGTGGGAGTTTTCGACTGCGGGGAATTCGATAGACGTCCTCACTTTACACAAATAAATTATCCACGGTGTAAACAAGCGTACTGCCGTAATTTTTTTGTGGATGGGATTTTTGACCACGAGGAATTCAATGAATGTGATCACTTTACACCAAAAATTATCCAGTGTGTAAACAAACGTATTTTCGTGATTTTTTGCTGGAAGGGGTTTTCGACCACAGGGAATTCGATAAATGCGATCACTTTACACAAAACGTTATCCCGGTTGTAAACAAACGTATTTTCGTGATTTCCTGGTGGGCGGGGTTGATCACGGAGAATTTGATGAATGCAATCATCTTACAAAAAAAACTATCGCGGGTGTAAACAAGCGTCTTTTCGTGATTTTTATGGAAGGGGTTTTCGACTGCGGGGAATTCAATGGATGTGTCACTTTACACAAAAAAAATTATAAGTATGTTTTCGTGAGTTGTATGTGGGAGGGGTTTTCGACCACTGGGAATTTAATGAAAGTGATCACTTTACACACTAATTCATATTGAGTGTAAACAAATGTATTTCTGCGATTTTCGAGGGAAGATGTTTCTGACCATGGGAAATTTAATGGACGGAGTCAGTTTACACGTGTGAACAAATGTATTTCTGCGATTTTTTTGGTTGAAGGATTCTGAACCATAAGGAATTCAATAGATATGGTCACCTTTCAGTGTCTTTACAACGTTTTAAAAGTAATATGCGGTTTACACATCCTTCACTTTTGCCGGAGGTGAGAATTCGTTGCTTGAAGTTTTTTTATGGTTTTTTTGAAGCGCAGATGACCAAATTTAAAACTTCAATGTGCTTCTATGAAGGTTTTCGTGCATGGTTGAGGCCCACTAAAAAGAGGTGGACTAGTTTATTAGAAAATGCCCCGATGGGGCAGAAAAAAGGAGAATATACTTGCTTCGACAGTTGCCATGGTAGAAAAAGAAGTGGACTAGATTTTTGAGAACTTGGGTCAAAGTTGGGAAAAATTCACTTCCTTTACATTGGATTGGATTTTCATTCTTTCTCAAAAAAATTGTCTATGTCTGTGAAAAAGTATATTCTGCAGCTGAGTGCATCAACACACCTTCCAACCAACCATGTGCATCTCTGAAATTTTTAGGAGGGTACAGGCGTGGACCTTGATGTTTTAGCATTTTGTGGGACAAAAAATTCAAAAAAAGGTTGACCAAAAATTTTTTGCATAACAAATTTTCCAGTTCCAAAACCTTTGTGGACGTTTGTACCCCCATGTCCCCTCTCACACATGTTTGCTTCCAACTGTGTTAAACATTTTTACTGAATTTGGTGTCAACAAAAGGAATCATGTGGGAAAGTGGCTTATAAAATCCCATTCAGCTTTTTTAGAAAAAGAGCTACAGCACAAAGTCTTCTAAGAACTAAATTGATTGTGCCAGATACGTTTCATTCACTCATTTTATATGAAATATCGCATAGAATTCACTCCGTAAGTTCTACCGATTGCAAGCTACAAACAAATTTATTCTCTTCTATTTGACTATTGAACAAAATAGCATCATTCACAGTTTTTGAGAGCATCATTCACAGATTTAAACTGAAAATTGCAGAAAAAGCGCTTTTTGCGGGATTGCAAATGGGAAGCAATTTCACCCATTTTTGTCGCTCCAATCTTGCTTTCAAAAAAGTCGTACTGTTGCCGTGGGAGTGCGAGTAGAGTCCGGGAGAACCGGGTAGGTGATATCGCGCACACTCCTAATATAGGCAGGCCTAAATCAGGTGCGTTTTTGTATGCTTTTGTTATATCTTGGTTTGGTGTCAGGGGGGGGGGGGGATGATGCGGCGTAAGCAGGATTGAGATTCCGAGGTTGCGTCCTTAATGTACGTGCGTCCCACGCCCACGTTTACCCGATTACCTAATTACTAGTACTTAAACCCCGACAATAATTATCCCAACAATTAAAGAAAACCTAGTTCCTTTAATTGTCTCCCTTCCTTCTCACTAACTAAAAATAAAAGGGCTTTCCTACCTATTTATTACTATACAATAACGTACGAAAACTTACGTGACAAAACGCTACGGGCGAGGCGAAAATAAAGTGACAATAATAAATCTACTCCCACGCACGGGCGAGCAAAGACGAAAAGGCGTGGTGGGAGGCGGCTAATACGTACTAGTGGTGGCCGGCGGGGCACACAACTAGTAAAGAAAAATAAAACGCACGTAAAATATACGTTAACAATTAAGTGAAGAGAGAGACCAGCGCACGCGTACCGACGTGCGCTACAGTAAGATGGCCACTGGTGGTCCGCGTTGCTCTCTCCACTTGCCACCTGCGGGCCTGTGACGTATTTTGACAAAACTATGAAAAATCGGCGGAAAACACACTACAACACCCCTCCCCCCTTGCAGTAGATCGCCCTAAGCGATCGTCGAGAAATACCGAAAAGAACATGCAAGGGGAAGGGCTCCGCCACTACAGGCCGTCGCCGGGGTTGCCGAAGATTCTTCGGCGTCACACAGCGGGGCCGGCGGAGTTGTTGGGTTAGTTTGAGCCGATTTTTAGGGCAGCGACCATAAGCCCAGCGGCGGAGTGTACGGACAAAACGGGGCAAGTGGGGGCGTGTAGCGGGCCACCGGCGGTCAACTTACTGTGTGGTTGCAGCGTCGGCTGCACGTGCGCTGGAAACTAGTACAAAAGTATAAAGCAAAAACGAGATTAGAAACGAAACAACCGGATCAAAATGAGGTTAAGAAACACAAAAAACGAAGAAAAACAATGTTACTGTACAAAAAGCTCGTGTTCAATGGCGGCGGCGATAACGGGTATCGGATGCGGAGCGGTGATTTCGTGGAGGATCGCGGCGGTCGCGTTCGTGTTGTCGATAACGATCGTTGTGGTAGCCGTGGGGATCGTACGGGTCGTCGTGACCATCAAAACGAACGTTACGGGAATAACGGGATCGACCGTAGTCAGAGGTATCCCGGCGGCGCGACGATGAGGTTGACGTTTGAGGTGGAAGCGGCGATAGCGGGTTCACGCCGGGTGCTGGCAACTGAGTGGCAATTAACGACGGTTTGTCGGACGGCGTCCCTGTGGGCGGCAATGGTCGCGGTGGCAAAAGATTCCACCGGGCAGAAAAGTCGTGCCGACGCAGCAGGGGCGCGGGGCGATCCGTCTCGCTGTAGTATTGCAAATAAATTCTTCGAATGTCGGTGATTTCGGGCGGCTGTGGAAACGGTGCGTAGCTCGGATAAGCCATCCAGCTGTCGATAAGTCCGACAGCGGTGTTATAGGCTTGGAGCAGGCACGAAGGATTATCCAGGCCGCGGGCTTCGTATAGAAAAAGAGTCAAGTGGGCGGTGTGAACGGCGTCAACGACGCCGAGCTCCTCGGCCCAAAGACTGGCGACCCATTTCAATATCACTGTGGCAACGGCGTGCGAAATCGGTGGTTGCTGTTCTACGTATGAGGGGCGGTAGTGGTCGCGGAAGTATTGGTACAACGCCAACGAAGCGTTCGTGGCGCGTATGTGCACGGGCATGGTGATGTGAATGCGAAGGCGCCCGAAAAAATTGATCAGCACCATCTCGTGCATCGTGCGTGGTGAGAAGAATTCAACGGCCGGGTCAATACGTGGCGGGTAGCCCGGTGTGACGATCGTAACGGCGTGCGGCTGATCGGTAGTACGAAATCGCGTGTAATTCGGCAAGTGCGTAGCCTCGCTAGGCAGCCGGGGCTTGATGGCGGGTGCGGAACTTGGTGGCACGGGAACTCCAAGGACCGGTTTAGTGGCGATGATCATTTGCGGCTGTTTGACCGCAGTAACCGGAGCCGACGTCGGGGCCGTAGGCGGCAGCGACGTGGTGTGGGTTACTGAGGTCGTTATGGCGGTTGTCGGAGCCGTAGGCGGCTGCGACGTTACCGTAGGCGTAGTCGAGGGTGTTGCGGGCTCCACGTCCATAGGAGGCGGCGGAAGCGGAGCTTTAAACTCATCTTTCGGCGGATTCTTTAGAGCTTCCAGGCGGCGCTGGATTTCGGCGTCTCAGTGCAATGGGCTAATGTAGTCTGTTAGTTTTGATGGTGAACGGCGGAAACCGTGGCGGTGATGTTCTTCGTAAAAACCCGTCGTATGCACCTTGCGTGTTTGTTCACTTTGCGTACGATGCGGCGGTGCATCATCGCGGCGTTCGTGTTGGCGGCTTTCCCTGCCGGTTTCTGGAGTTTGTTTCGTTTCTTTACGGTGGCGGTCATCACGAGAATGAGACTCGTGGTGTGTTTTGGAAGAATCGCGCTTGGGTTTCGGCGTTGATGTGGCGTGCGAAGAGCGTTCGGCTTTTCGCGGGTTCTTTGTTTATCGCGTTGTTCACGGCATCGAGTGGTGCGCTCGCTGGGCGTTCGGCCGCGCTCAGCATGCGAGGTGCTGGGTGGCGGCGTACGCCGGGTACTCAGTTCGTCCGATGTTTTTGTCTTGTGAGATTTGCGGTACGCCGATTCGTCCTGGAGCTGTTGTTTTCGTTTTATGGAATGTTCATACCGACCGGGTCTTCGGATGGGATTACCATAGCGATCTAAAGCCGGCACGGACGTGCTGGATGCCTGTGGGGTTTGGACATCCACAGGCGCCGTCGGTGGCGGTAGAATCGCTGGTTGCGGCGGTTGCGGGATCGTTTGCGGTTGCGATATGACCGGCGGCGGTAACGGGGCCAGTGGTTGCGCGACGGGTTGGGCCATCGCAGGAGCCATTTGAGCTACTTGCGGGGCCGGAGCGATCAACATCGGTTGCGGCAACAAAATTTGTTGGATTTGTTCTTTCAACGCTTCGGGGAAGTCTTTCCACTGATGTTCGGGAAATAACATACCGGGCGGCGGTGGCGGAAAATGATGCGCGGCCAGTGCGGCGGCCAAGGCGTCCCATTGCGTGCCTGAAATAATTTGTTGAGAAAAACGTACGGGAGCACTATACCTGGCTGCGGCAACAGTAGCAATAAGCGGAGGTCCCGGCAAAACTGCCGGCGTCACCAAGTATATTCGTGGATCCACGGCGGGTGCCGTGGTGATTGTCGCAGCGGCTGGTTCCATAGAGGCGACGTCCATAGACGTGGATTGATCCACCGTGCTTTCCTCGGGTATGTCGGTCAACATTTGTTCTGACGTCATAGTCTCGGAGTCAATCGCAGCGGGTTGGACGGGTGTGGACTCGTCCATCGGAGCCGGAGCGATGTTGGAAATTTCATCGAGCGTCAATTTCAGGAAATCGTTGATTTGCGTGGCAGTTGCGGTTATATCGGAAGGCGCGGGTACCATAGGAAGGGCCGACACGTCCGTTGACGGCGGCAGCTTCGCTATGTTGAGATCGAAGATTGGCGTTTCAAGTAGTTCATCGTCGGCGGGTTCAACTTCGACGTCGATAGGGCGGTCGAGGAGTTCCTCGGCGGTGAGCGTTTGCACCGAAGCCGTAGTCGGCATGGGGTACGCATACACCGGCGCGGGGAACGAAAGACGGTTTTGATGGTCGATGAGCGCGATGAACGTTGAATAGAAATGGAAACGGCTGTGCGGGTTGGCCGTATAGTCGTTCTCATCAATTTCAATTTCTTCGACCGACGTTTCCATATGGAAGTCTTCGTTGAACACAATCGGGCGTAACGCAAAGCGATTGCAAATGTACGTGCTTGGGTCGGCCGAAAAACTGGGCTCGCGTTCCGGGATGCGGTTCATCCTATTCGTGAGAAGCGAATTGGGGTTGCCGTCACTGCGGTACCACATGCATTCGTAGAACGCGGCGCGTGTATCTGGCGTCATCGATTGCGCGTGGCGGAGGAGGACGTCGTTGACCCAGGCGTATTCCGCGGCGGAACATGGTGAAGCTAGGAGCGCGGCTAACGGCATAAAAGACGTTAGCTTCCGGAACCATTCTCCATCAACCTGTAAAAAGTTAAGGATGGTTGAAGGGTGATAACGATAATGGGTACCGTTATAAGTGCGCTCGCGTAGGGGTTGGTCGGCGGCTACGCGTTCGGTCCAAAGATCTTCAACTTCGTGAGGAAGCGGCAGCAAGTTGGGGTCGTTGTAAGGCATACGATTGCGGACGGCCAACTTGTATATCAGTGAAAGCGGAAAGTTGAGCAGCTCGATGATTCGATGGATGATATTGCTTTTCATGGCCGACGTGATGGCTGCTTGAAGACGTTTGGGATCATCGAACACCGATTGTGGTTTTAGAGCCGGGTCTTCATCGTCGGAGACGTCTGGTGACTTGTTCCATTCGTCCTTCTGTTTCTTTTTCTTCTTTTTCGGCACTTTCAGAACGGGGAGAAGCTTCGGGTGAGTTGTTCGCATCAAGGTCTTGACATCCCGGAAGCCGTTGGGAACCGTTCCTAAACAGAAAGACCGACCGTGGTCGGACGATGTGCAATCATACATAAAAAATTTATAAGCCGAAAGAACTTCATCTCGCATGATTGCGGGCAAGGCCACTTGCGATGTAGTCGGGTAGATCCGGTTGGCGTAGTCGGGAGGCAGGACATCCGACAGCGCGACGTTGTGAAAGGTGGCGATGACGTACTCGGCGAGATGGTCGATTTCGGCGGCGTCCAACGAGTCATGGGGAAACAACGCGGGCGCGTTGTAGACCTCGGGGATGAAGCCGTAACGACCAAAGGCCAAGAACAATAGCAGCGGATAATAGGCGTCGAGAGCCGCGTATGCCAGGACGTCGGATTGTAGGAACGACATTGTTGGATTGTTGAAAAAGCGGAGAGCTTGGGGAAAGCGTAAAGTGAGCTTTGACACGTCCAGCGCCCACATTGCAGAAACTGTGGCTTTGAGCGTGCGTTTTTCCGGAAGGAAACTGATTCGTCGTGCCAACTCGTACAATGTCGGGGATATGTCGATGTTGCGAATAACGCGATATGCGTCGAAGTGGATTGCTTTTACGACGGGGTCTTTGTTCTTCTTTTGCCGGTCGGTTCGAAATTGAGTGCCCAGAAGCGCGTAGATTCCCGCCCAGTCGTCGGCTCCATCGAAAGAGACTACGATGGTGTGGTCGCCGTCGACTAGGGCGAAAAGCGCGGTCCAGTCTTCTGGGGTGGCGGTGAACGTTTCGAAGACGAACATCGTGCCATTCGGAAACGCGAGTTGAACGTAGCGGGGGTAACTAGACGCCGTGGGGTCGGCTGGCATTTGAACTGTGCATTGAAATTGTTTGAAATCGGCGGCCGAGATTGATTCGGTGTCAAAGCCGACCAGCGTATAGCCACGGAAGTTTGGTGTGGGTTGGGCGGCCAAGGCCTGCCCCAAACTTCCGGGTGAAAGGAAAATCGGCGGCGGCAAGACTTTCGGGGGTCGCGCGTACATGGAAATGTACCACGACTCCAGATCGGCGACGCGAGTTAGGCGTTTGACGTTGTTTTCTAAACAAGAGCGAATGCGATACTCGTCAGTGACACGTGGGACACCACGTCGAATGAACGACATGGGGTGTGAAGGATGATGTAAACATGGACGAAGAGGGAGGCGGTGTGGTGTTGTCAATTCGTTAGAAGTACACATGCTTTGAGGCGGCGTTGGCTTGGGCGGCGATGTCACCTTGATGGGCGCACTTGGACAACTGGATCGGGCTACGATAGCGAGATAACGAGAGTTGTGGTATGCGGAAATCAAAGCAGCGGCCGGTTGTGAGCTGAGAAGGCCACAACTTGACGATGACGGGATCGCGGCGGCTGACCATGGAACTCTGACCCAAGACTACAGAGGGGGAGATACTCATGGGGTCCCAAGCAAAAGCATGCAAGTATAAGCAGCAAAAGCATAAAATGAGAAAATACCATCGCAGGCGAAACTTAAATCGTTCTGGTGGGGCTGCTGTTCGGCCCAACGGACGTAACGTTCGTTGACGTTTATCGATTCGCGATAGGGTGGAGGGTCGTCGGCCGTGGAGGATGATGCGGTCGACGGCGTCGTCATTTTGAAAAAATAAAATTTTTGAGAGCGGCTTGAAAATGCGACTATTGCTGATGGAAGCGAAAGATGGAAATGAAATAATAAGAGAATCAGCCGCTGAAAGGTGAAGAAAGTGTAAAGTAGGAAAATGCAAACACTATCATTACGAAAAGCAACACAAACACCACTATGTTAATGGAGAGTAAAATCAACCTTTCCCAATTAGTCTTATGAGAGTGATAGCGGCCAGGGTCGGGCGGAAGTAAACCGAATGGCCTCGCGTCAAACAGAACCTAACATTATAGAAGAAACCCCCTCCTATTGCGAAAGTGGGAACTGGGGCAGGATGTAAAGTAACGTTGGAAAGTCGGCTGCAGGCAAAACGGCGGATTGAGTGGAAACGTGTTGAAACTGCTGTGCATCCTTGCTCGTTATCGAGGTCGCCATGATCTAAATTAAACAAACATAAAGATTATTTACAACGCGGCGTGATGAGCGCCGTATCACAAAAGGAAAATTTCGAAGCGAACTATTGCCGGCGAGAAGTGTGGGGCGTGTGTGGTCCACCTTCCTCGTTGTCAAATGCATTCTTTGCCGGTCGTGGGACAAACGGTTTTAGACGTGTTATGGAGACGGTCTGCGGGCGGCCGGGCGCGTCAAGAGAGTCGATGGTAACAACGTTTTTGGCTGCGCGGGAGGCGTCCGTAATGAGGAAAGGCCCGATGAAGTCGGGTTGAATCTTGTTGGCTTTTCGCGTGTTGGTCAAAAGAACTAAGTCGTTGACGGCGAAGTCGCGTTTTCGAGCTTTGCGGTCAAAATATTCTTTGGTGGCGGCGGCTGCGGCATCGAGGTTAGCTTTGATCTTTTCGTGCATTTTGAGTTGGGCTTGCGTTAGAATATGTTGATAAGCGTCGTAATTCAACGGCAGGGTGAGGCGGCGGGCGCAGTCATAGTCGAAGGTGATGCGCGGTTCATATCCTCGTAATAAACTGAACGGCGAATGGCGTGTGGCTGTATGCGGCGTGGCGTTGTAAGCGAACACGGCCTAGGGCAAGTAGCGCTCCCAGTTGTCTGGATCGTCAGCGGTATACTTTTTGAGTTGGGCGATCAATGTTTGATTGAAACGTTCGACCATTCCGTTGCACTGGGGGTGGTACGCCGTTGTTTTGACTTTTCTAATTTTGAGAAGTTCGCAGATATCTTGCATGAGTTTTGACGTAAAGCATCCACCTTGATCGGAAAGGAGTACAAGTGGGCTACCATGCGTGAGGACGACGTTGTTGATAAAGCATTCCACTATGGTTGAGGCTTTCTGATCCGGTATCGGGTGCGCGGATACGAATTTCGTAAAATAGTCCTGAAAAACAATAACGTAGGGACGCTTCTCACCTACTGGCGAAATGTTGACGATGTCGGTTGCCACGATTTCGAATGGGTGTTTGGGTTGAATTGGCAACAATGGCGGGGGCGGTGACGTGCGCGGCATTGCTAGTTGACAAATTTTACAGGTTTTGATCCAATCCCGAACGTCCTCTTCCATGCGGGGCCACCAAAAGTGAGCTTTAATGGCTGCTAGCGTCCGATTTGTTCCTTGGTGATTCAAAATTTTTGCGCCGTGGAATTGGTGAAGAGTTTGGTCGACCATGGAGGCGGGTACGACTAATTGCTTGACATCTTTGATTTGCTGGTATAAAAGTTGATCTTCGAGAAAGAATATCGGCGGGTGTTTGGCGGCGTTATCCGTTTTGAGGGAGGCGATGATTTTTGTTATGGCCGGGTCCGCGGCTTGCGCTTTCAAGACTACTTGGTGAGCGGCGATCGTAATGACCTCGGCCAGGGGCGGTTCGTGGTCGGCATCTTTAGGCATTGAATTAGAGAGTGTGGGTGAACTGATGGTCTTTCTCGTCATTGCACGGGTGATGGCGTTGATTTCAGCGTCGACCTCCGTGGGTAGTGAAGCCACTGCTGGGCGTATTTCCGGTACCGTTAGGTCGGTTTCCGTAGTTGCACCAGCAGGGTGAAAATTTTCACGGAAGATCTTTGCGGTCAAGTTTTCAGCGTTCTGGATCGGGCATTTGTCGCGGTCATCTTTCCTAGATAAAAAATTGGCGCAAGCGTTATCCTTACCCTTAACATATTCCACTTTGTAATCGTAATCTTGTAGGCTGATCGCGAAACGCTGCAGTCGCGAATTGCGGTGTTTCTCGTCTTTGAGCCATTCGAGCGGTTTGTGATCGGTGCGGACGATAACTTTTTGGCCATACACATAGTGGCGGTACATCCGGAAGCCGTATACAATGGCGAGGCATTCACGCTCAGTTGTACTGTAGCGGGTTTCGGCATCGGTGAGTACGCGACTATTGTAGGCGATGACCCATTGATCGTGTTCGTTTTCTTGATACAAAATAGCTCCGATGGCGGTCGTACTAGCATCGGTTTGAATAACGAATTGAGTTTTGCCGTCGTAGATGGGGTAGCGGAGAAAGGGCGACGACGTAAGGGCTGTTTTGATGCCTTTGAATGCGGCGTGGTGTTCGTCCGTGGCGAAATATTGGGCGTCTTTGCGTAGGAGTCCGTACAAAGGACTGGACAAGGTCGCCAAATTCGGGATGAATCGCTTGCACTTAAAAAACTCTGCATACCTTTTTTAGTCTTCGGGAATTCGTATTCGGCGATCGCTTTGACTTTCTCGGGATCGGCGGCGATTCCCCGAGCGCTAAGAAGATGTCCCAGGAATTTGACTTGCGGCGGCAGGAACTCGCATTTGTCTGGTCAAACCGTAAGGTTGGCCGCGCGGAGGGCGTCAAAAACGATTTGAAGGTGTTCCAAATGCTCTTCAAACGAGTTCGAGAAAATGATGATATCGTCGATGTAGACGAGGCAGATTTTCCAGATATACGGGCGGAGGATTCTTTCCATTAAGTGTTGAAATTCGCGGGCGCGTTCTTCAGGCCGAAGGGCAAAACTTTGAATCGAAACAAACCTTCTTGGCAGATGAAGGTTGTTTTATCGCGGGAATCGACGTCGAGGGGTACTTGCCAATACCCAGCTTTGAGGTCGAGCGTGGTGAAGAATTTTGCGTGTCCCATTGCGTCCAGGTAGTCGTCGATGCGCGGGATCGGGAATTTGTCGCTCGGCGTAACATCGTTGATGCCGCGGTAGTCAACAACGGGTCTCCATGAGCCGTCTTTTTTCTTTACCAAAAATAGCGGTGCGGCCCAGGGCGAGCGGGATGGTTCGATAAAATTGTTGTCGAGCATTTCTTGAATATGACGGCGTACAATCGGTCTCTGTTCCATCGGGGCGCGGTAATAATGGCGTGAAACTGGTTTTGCGGTGCCGGTATCGATGCTGACGGTCAACTCGCTAGTGATGGTTGGTTTATCGCCGGGGAGGCTGAAAACGTCGCGGTGCTGTCGGAGCATCCTGAGGGCTTTTGCTTTTTGCGCGGTAGAAACGTACGTCTTTTCCGTCATTTTGTTCAGGGCGTATTCCAGCTTCTGTTGTGCAGTGTTGCCGGGGAAGGACTTGTCCAATGCGGCCGGCTCGTGGTCGGTTAAGTCGCGATCGGCGGCGGCGGTTGCTATCTGACAATCAGCGTGGGTTTCGGAATACTCCAGCGTGTGCTTTGCCATCGCAATGAGTTGATTTGGTCGGAGTTTGATACTGTTCGGCGTATTGTTGATGAAAAGGAGCGGGCAATGGCCGTTGGTGATGTTGACCACTGCGGTTTCGACCGGGAGTTCGGCGGCAACGTTATCCGTGGCGAGTGGTTGTACAATCACGTCGGGCACTGTCGCCAATGTTGTGGGAAAGACGCTACTTTTGACCCATTGTTGGCAGTGCGGCGAAATCGAAACGGAAACTTGGGCTACGAGAAAAATCGGTTCGGCGAGCTCAGTAACCTCCAGCCGCCGAAGGGGCGGTTGGTGTGGACTAGGTTGAGCCTGCCGTATCGGTTGTTCAACTTCGATTTCTTCGGGTTGACTAAAAATATCAGATTTATCATCATAACAACTTACTCGTTCGTCCTCTGGTATTTCTTCTAAAACATTATCGTTAGCGGCGTTGAGAAATAATTCCGTTTGCGGGCGGATCGAGGCGATTACCTTGAGTGGCAGTTTAACGTCTTGAATTTCGATGTAATTGTCTTTGAAATTTAAAATGGCGTGGATATCGGGATGCGCGAGGAAGTCGGTTCCAATGATGAATTGATCGTTTCCGTCGTCGTCAAGGATTACGCATTTGATCATGTGCTCTCCGAAGGCGGATTCCATCGTGACAACTACCGGGCCGTGAGCGTTGACTACGGCGCCGTCGGCTACTTTAATTTTTCCACAAATCGGGAGCTGAAGCGATTGCTTGTCGAAAGCGCGTATGACCAAACCTGATGAGAGGAGGGAACATTGGGCACCTGTATCGATGAGCGCGTGTGCTTTGACAGCTCCAATTTTGATTGGGATTTGAAAGGCTCTCGTGGAAGCGTACTTGCGAACAAACGATTTGGAAGATGGCGTGAGATTATCGATTTGACAAACGGACGAAAGAATATGACAGGGATCTTGAAAAGCGCGGCCCGTTGCGTTCCAACGGACGATGCCGGGGCTGACAATGGGCGCGGCGGAGGCTATTTCTTTAGATGGAACAACCATATTGGCCGCGGACGTTGAATGATTGTTAACGCGTGTTTCGAGCGCAGGTACGGGCGCGGTGTGTGGTGCCGGAAGGGCGGGTAGGGTAATTTGCATTTCTGAAGATTGAGAACTAGCGCGCGATGAATCCGTCTGCGTTGTGACGTATGGGGCCGGTACCGCGTTGTAATGAATATGTTGTTCCCACCGCGCCGGGAATTGATGGTTCGGGTAGACGGCATAGGTATTCTGAACAAAATCATTTGGGCGTTGTAGAGGGTTACCTTCATAGAAATGGTTTCGCGCGCCGCGGGCGTAGTTCACTCCTCGTTGGGGCGGTCCTCCGCGGCGGGGTCGCCAATCGCGTTGTCCACGGACGTCGTTTGAATTGTTTTGGAAATCCGCTTGCCGTGGTTGGGCGGCGTAATTTGGGCGGTTTGGTTCAAGTCGGGTTGATTGTTGAGCGTTTTGCCGTTTGAGCCAGACGCAATCTTCTGTGTTGTGTGTGCGGGATTTGTGGGCGTCGCACCACAGGCCTGTAGGTTGCGTCGTGCGTGCGCGGTCTCTGCTGGCGGATCGGTCGAAGCGGTTTACGTACGGCTCCCTGTTCTGAGATGGATGGCGCGGGCTTTGTTGCCTATTGTTGGATATCGTTTCTTCAGGGCGTTGTCGAGATTTTCGTTCTTCATAGTCGCGGTCGTATCGTTGAATCAATTGTTCCAGAAGCATCTCCGTGCGCGGCGGTTGCAACGGCGGTGGTTCAATTGCTTGGGGTTGGAAAGAGACGAATTTAGTGGGTTGCGTCGCCGGGTTTTGGGTCCTGCGGTCCATTGAGGGAGAGCGCTCGCGGTAGCAATTTTGAGGACGGTCCATGCTACGGCGGCGTTCAAAACGGCGGTCGAACGATTGCGGTGACTTCGGTGGTGGTGCATCTTGATCAGCTTGATTTACCAGAATGGGTCGTTCCGCGGTTCCGATTTCGGCTTTAGTTGCGTTGAGGACACTACGGGCTTTGGCTACGGCGTCGGCCAGTTGTTGAACATTTGTAAAACCCTTTGCTTGTTCCCCAATTGTGAGTTGATAGAAAACAGGCATTTTGGTCAAAAAGGTATCAATTACTTGTTTATGCCGGAAAGTTTGATCTTCATGCTGATACAATAGTTGTACGTAAGTCATTACCTTACTCAGGAATGCGGCGGGTTCCTCTCCGGCTTCTGGCGTGATTGACGCAAGTTCGCATTTAAGAGTCATCGG
This sequence comes from Romanomermis culicivorax, assembly GCA_963922205.1. NCBI lineage: Eukaryota > Metazoa > Nematoda > Enoplea > Mermithida > Mermithidae > Romanomermis > Romanomermis culicivorax. Next base: position 2,161,413 of record CAWUHX010000014.1, on the reverse strand, counting down.
ATTGCAATCGGGCGCCAACTGGAACATGAGCAAATGTTTGGCGTCTTCGTACCGCGTCATATCTTGGATCATGTCGCTCGGCGTATCGTGGGTGAGTCGGCGAAGAGCACTCATCTTTACGTGGTTGGAGGCGTCGTAGCCGAACTCATTTTCCAGTCGTATGAAGAAGCGTAACAGGCGTTTATTTGTTGCGGCGCCGTCGATGATCAGCGGGTGCATATTGTCGACGATTGTTTTGATGGGGCTATCTTCTTCACGATGAGACGTGCGCGGCATGTCGTACCGAGGGTGCGGGTGTTCGTAATAATCCTCGGGTGGATAATCTGAGAAGCCAAATTGGTTTGCCGCGGGCGGTGGGCGTCTTTGAAGCGTGGAACGGTGTAAATCTTCATCGGCGCGCGTATTGCGGGCGAATTCGTTATTATATAGGGTATCCGTCGACGGTGCTTTTGGTTTTACTTGGTTTGGTAGCCTGCCATAGACTGGAGCCGGTTCAGTTTCACGGAGAGTTTCGTTAGGGATATAAATATCTCTTGTTTCCTCGCCGTGAAACCGTGAGGACACCGGCGGCGGTCTTGGTGTAGGCGGATTACGCGCGTGCGTCGCGGCGGCGGTTGTGGAAATCAATTGTTGCATTTGCTCGGCGAGTGCGGCGAAACGCGCGTTAGTGGCTTTTGTTTGTTCTTGAATTTCGCGTTGAACGCGTAATTGCTGGGCTTGGAATTGATCGGAGATGGCGCCGATAATTTGATCGATGGTTTGTACCGTGGGGACATTGTTGGTTATACGCGCGGCGGCGGTGTTGAGTTGTTCCAGCGCGTCGCGTGCTTCAATTCGAAAATTTTGGACTTTGTTGGCATTTGCGATGGCAAGACTGCTGCGGTGATCGTTTACTGAAGCACGGGTGGCGGCTGGGGCTCGTGGTGGTTCAATATTGACAAAGGATTCGGAAGAGTCGGTTCTGGCGACAATTTGGTCATCATTACTTCGAACCGGCGCGGGCGGTGGCGGAATTTGCAATGCGGGCGGCGCGTTGGGGCGATTTTCGGCGGCGGCATGAAGGTTTGGGTTTACAAGCCGCGGAGTTTGGGAAATATTCGTCGCCGCAGTTGCGGGAATGAGCGGTGCTTGCGGCTGTGCCGTCCCGTCCAGCACGGGAGAGCTGAAATTAGACAAGGGCGGATTATGGGGCGGGAGGCTTACCGTGGATACCGCTGTCGATTGCGCAATATTTGACGGTCGCGGCAACATCATTTGATCAAAACTTAAGGCGCGGCGTGCGGCTGTGGTGGCGTTCGGAGAGCTGGAGCGCGATGGAAATCGAGTGAAGTCCGGCGGTGTGTGGCTTACCGTTGGCATCTTTTTTTGCAAGGTATAATAACCTCGTTTGTACCCTTTGGCGCAGCTACGGCGGGGTCGAATTTTGAATTCTTTAAATTCTTCGGATGCAACGCAACAGCGGGGAGCGGCAACGTACAATCCAAGCGGTCACCAGTGTTATATCTTGGTTTGGTGTCGGGGGGGGGGATGATGCGGCGTAAGCAGGATTGAGATTCCGAGGTTGCGTCCTTAATGTACGTGCGTCCCACGCCCACGTTTACCCGATTACCTAATTACTAGTACTTAAACCCCGACAATAATTATCCCAACAATTAAAGAAAACCTAGTTCCTTTAATTGTCTCCCTTCCTTCTCACTAACTAAAAATAAAAGGGCTTTCCTACCTATTTATTACTATACAATAACGTACGAAAACTTACGTGACAAAACGCTACGGGCGAGGCGAAAATAAAGTGACAATAATAAATCTACTCCCACGCACGGGCGAGCAAAGACGAAAAGGCGTGGTGGGAGGCGGCTAATACGTACTAGTGGTGGCCGGCGGGGCACACAACTAGTAAAGAAAAATAAAACGCACGTAAAATATACGTTAACAATTAAGTGAAGAGAGAGACCAGCGCACGCGTACCGACGTGCGCTACAGTAAGATGGCCACTGGTGGTCCGCGTTGCTCTCTCCACTTGCCACCTGCGGGCCTGTGACGTATTTTGACAAAACTATGAAAAATCGGCGGAAAACACACTACAACACTTTACTCTGTTCTCCCATTTGCAGATCGGTGCCCAATCACTGTAACCAAATTCCAGTTGCACTAAAGGGGTCTGAGCTCAAGCTCATGGTAATCTCGAACAAAAAGGCCACTCAGTTTAATTTTAATGTCATCCGGTTCATAATGAGCTCAATCTCGAGATTATCCCCAGCTCGAGCTGTTGGGTTGCACTAAAATTTTCGCATAATTTTCTCATCTCTAAAGCAAATAAATATAAAAATTTCTGCAATTCCCAAACCCGAACTTAAACCTCAGTTTTAGTTAATCCTGAAGTGAGTACGATTTGTGCATTGGAAGAAAATAATTTGGACATTGTGAATAGCTTAAACTCAAGATCATCAATTTAATCCCGATGTTGAAATGATCTTCATGTTGGGTTAGTGCAACGAACCTCAGGTTCCTTTATAGTTCTGAAAATGTCCCTCACTATTTCTCAGCTAGTGTGAAAGGCAGGAGTTTTGAATTGGTCGGGAGTTAGAATGCTATCGGTTTACCATTTCTTTACACTTGAAGTCAGGTGCATATAATTTTCATATAGGAAAAGTTTACTGTAGTTGATGCCAGTTGAAGGACAAAATGCATGTGCTGCAGAATATACTTTTTCATAGACATAGACAATTTTTTTTTGGGAAAGAATGAAAATCCAATATGAAGGAAGTGAATTTTTCCCAACTTTGACCCAAGTTCTCAAAAATCTAGTCCACTTCTTTTTCTACCATGGCAACTGTCGAAGCAAGTATATTCTCCTTTTTTCTGCCCCATCGGGGCATTTTCTAATAAACTAGTCTATAAGAAAATGCTTCGACTAAGCATTTTCAATGCAGTTTCATAGATTTAATGAAACTAAAAATTAAAATGATAAAATGTGGCATTATCCCAGTAGGTCACTATCCTACTAAGTACCAGTGAGTCGACCGCCCAGTAATTTGACCTTACCAAAAATTCCACCATCCCAGTAACTCAACTAGTGATATAATCACCACTTTTTTAGATGAATAAATTCCCAGTAAGTCGACCGTGCCATGGGAAGACTACAGTGATAACCGATATTTTGCCTGTTGTAATGACTTTTTATAATAGTGCATATTGAATTTCGGTTTTACGAACAATTAATGATGAACCCTAAAAGTCGGATCAATCTTTGATTCCTGTAGTTGTTGTTGGGAGTTGTAAAAACGATTTGGTATCGGTATCCCGAATGTATCGATATCCCGTTTGTATCCGTATACCGAATGTTTCAACATCCAGAATAATGTTATACAATAAAAACCAAACTTATCCGTATACCCAATGGATCAGTGTCCTGAACGAATGGGCATTTCGTACGTATTGGTACTCCAAACACGTCCACAATAAAAAAATTCCTCTGTAGACCGAACGTATCGGTACCGTGAAAAATGTCAGGAGCTAAGCCTAAGCCTAAGCTTAAGCCTAAGCCTAAGCCTAAGCCTAAAGGCCCTGTCATACTTCGCCGCGCGGTGCCGGTTGTCCTATTCATACTAACAGGCGGCGCCGCGCGGTACCGCGCGGTGGCTCGTCATCGTTCGCCGCGCGGCGCCGCCGATTGCTCAGATAGGTGTTCGGGATGAAAGATTACACAATTTTCTTTTATCAGTGTAATTAAAAAGAATTGGAGCGGTTAATCAGGGATATGATTGGAGGCACTCTGTTTCCATCGATGTTGGCATCTTCTAGTTTTCCTCAAAAGTGAAAGTGTAAGTGGAAGAATAATTAATTTACGAGTAAAATATTTTCATGTCAATGTTTAACCCTATGGTCAAGCTGCGAAAACGAATCCAAAATTATGTTGCCTTATTTATTACTCAAAACCGAAATTTTCTTCTCATACAAGGACGAACGGAAGTTCGTCGAACTTTCCCTTCACCCACATTTTTTGACTTACCTGGAATAGAAATATAGGTGATTGTGTCAGTAGTAAAAGTATGTATCTTGCTCGTTTATTTGCTTTGTTCGCCGCCATCTTAACTATAGTGTATTCATTGAAATCCTGTGAAGACAAGAAGCATTTTAACTATTTCTGTTGGCAATTGGCCAAGTACTGTAATGATAGTCATCTATCTGTTTATATTAGAAAACAGTGCCCGTCGACGTGCAAATTATGCAAATCAGGCTTGAATGACAGATTATTTGACGATGCCATTTCACATAGAAAAGCAGTACTCATGTCACGTGGAGTTGTGGAAAGAAGTACGCATTTTTCTAAGAGCAGTCTCAAGACAGTACAAAGTATTACTCATTTTGACATGATTGAGATGTTATCTGGCAAAAAATTATCCACATTAGCAAAATTTTTCGAGATCATTTTTTGTGACCTGCAACATTCTAATAAAAAAAATAATGTCCCGTTTGGTTTCAAGTTTGTGTAGATGATTTCAGTATACGCCAGAGCCGATAATTCCTCAGTTCTAATCCGACCGGTCAAATTTAGTACTGCTGCGGTATCGACTGCAACAGAAAATACCATGACCTCCACAAGACGGATTGAATCGTCCACTGCCCAAGAAACTGTGCTGAAATTACCGATTCTGGCACTACCAGAAGAAACGACCAAAGCATCACTACTGCCAAATGGCGATAATGAACAATTTTTTGCCAGTGAGTTTCGGATTCTAAAAAAATCATTTCGAGCGCAATTCGGAAGCTGTTAGTATCATTGTTATCTCCCAATTTGTATTTTTTGGAGTTATTCTCTGAACATTTTGATATGTTCAAAGTTTATAATTCCTATTTTATTGAGTTAGTAGACTTGCCTCTTAACTTTTTTAAATCATGATTTTATTAATTTTGTTTTCAATGAAGATGAGAAACTTTTGTTTTAATGCATTATAAGATCGAGTGAAATGATTTTCCTAAACCTGTCTCGAACTGGTGATCAAATTCTGAAATTTTCATTATCATTTTATGAATATAAAAGTAAATTAATCTATCTAATTGTTGAATGATGCCGAGTTCCATTAAATACTCGAAATATGTTGATTAAATGGAAATTAAATCTTATTTCAAGTCTTTGTGTTCAAGTGTCGCCTGGTTAAATCAGTCTCAATGCGCATACAGCATACATACACCATTAAGCTGGGGGATTAGGGGTATCGATCCTTAAGTGATTTGTTAAGTTTTTGGTATGGGATTTGTATTACTTTGGTTACAGGATACTGTAGCATGACAGACGCCATCAAACGTTTATTTACTGCAGGGCTAAGATGACAGCACCTTTTCAGAATGTGGAGTACAGGTTTACGATTGAGCAAAGTCTTAAGAATCATAGAACTGAAAATTATGGAATATGGTAATGGGTATCCAGATTTCGGTTTTTTTACTGCACTCGACTCGAGACAGTAATCAATAATTATAAGAACGAATTTTTCTAGGTCAGATATCAGTTAGAAGGAACGTTTCTTTACTTCCCACGAATCTAGGGGTTGATTGGACCGATTTGGGGTTCATAATTTATTTTGGACGAAAATATGCAAAACTACAGCATAGTTTTATAGATGAAATATAAGAAGGTACTAGAACAAAGAAAAGAATGATGACATAAAACGAACTGAAAATGTTGGAACGGCCAGAAAGTAAAGGTGGATAGATGGGAAATGGAAGGACGGGGGTCGGTTGGTGAAATAGGAAAAGGGAAAAGAGTTAAAACCGACCGAAAAATGGACAAGAAATGCATTTCATTGTACATAAAACTATCATAAAAACTAGTGATGCAATGACAGCTAGTGAGCTAGGACGGAGGCGGCTAGAGGGAATAGTGAAATGATGAAGTTGAAGGATGACAATTAAGAAAATAGAATTATGAAAAAGTAGAATGAGGAAAGAACAATATTTTTAGGAAGTTTTAGGCGTGAGGATAATTTGGCCATTTTTATGTGAATTTCAGGAGGAAGAGAAAGTATGGAAAGAAATGAACGAAAAACAGATGTCTGATGTAAAAAAAGAAACGAAGAGAAAATAGATGCAAAATGATTGAAGGACTGATACTTCAAATGAGGTTAGTAAGAGAATCAGTAAGACTACATGAATTGGCAGTTACAATGATTCCTGAATTCTCACAGATTCTAGCTGACCTCCAGCAGTTTTAACCCCCCCCCCCCGGATTTTGTCGAGAAGATGATGATGAACAGAACTGAGCAAGAAAGAAGGAAACGTCACCATAAGAATGAAAATGAGGCTCTAGTTTAGTGATTTTTCTATACAGAGAATACTTGATTCTATGAAATAACATTAAAACTTTGACATGTACTGATCAAGCAAAAAGGTTCACATTTTAAATTAATATAAACTGAAGAATATGCTGCTTGCATGTAAGAAGACCTTCCTGGCTGACCGTGCATGCTAAACAGTCTTTTTGCATGTATAATAAACAGTCTTCAGAATCATGATAGTTAGAAAACTGCTGTTCTGTGGGGTGAGAAAAAGCATTTTATAACCCTCAAGTTAGTCCTCAATTATGTATTTTTACATCATCAGGATCATTCTTTTTTAGGCGAAAAGGTTTCAGGTTTTTGTGCAATAATACATAAGCCAAAGAGCATAGAAAAAGCAAAAATAGGAGGAAATTCTACAGCAACCTCAAGGACTTCATTTAATATTTTTTTATTTTCAAAGGTTATTTCAATGACCATTCACAGAAATGAGATTCTATGCATACATTAAGCAGTGTGTCTTCAAGAAAAGAGCAAACCGAAATTTTTGAAAGTAGAATTTTTCTCGAACTATATTTTCATTCCATGTATTTTTTCACTAGTCAACGTTTCGCAGGCTTTTTTAAAAAAATCGGATGTACAAGTCAACTACAGCATCATTCCAAAGCAGTAAGAGACTTTAAAATATAGCACTTTTACTGAAAGTACATGTACTCTATGCCATTTCCAAGCTTATGCATTCTGCGTTCTTCATGTTGGTTGATTTCCAGAAAGTCAGTCGCAATCACAAGAAGAATATGCCACTCAATATGCAATGGATCACAAGCGCATTCAGCAGTGTTGCAAACGCAACCGTCTCAATGACAATTGTTTGCCTCTGTGCTCCTACGCCGTCGCTGCTGATGACGTCTACGCCAAAGCAGTCGCTGGACTGTGCACATTAGATGACGCCCGACTTTGGTTCCGCTGCGCTGCAGACCAACGTGACAATCGGGAGTGTTGCCGCAATGCAGGCATAACCGGCTGTGAAGACCTGTGCAGTGGTCGGGTGCCCGAAAATTTAGAACGATTGATGTTTTGTTTCGCAAATTTCTTAAACCCAATTTTAGAATGTCACAGATTAGGTTTGAATTAGATGCTGGAAAAGGTTGAAGGTTCAGGGATGATTTTATGGGTAGGAATGACTTTGATGATGAGGATCAGAGATTATCTGAGACACTTTTTGGCACCTGCCATCCTCCTATTTGTTCCGATTTATTCATAGTCGACTAGAGATTGTTATTGAGGCAATCTAAACTCCGCAAAGTGGCTCAGATGGCAAAGGCACTCCGCATGTCACAAAAGACGGGTTCTGTAAAATCAGTGACTGATGATCGAAAGTCATAGGATTTTTCACATCTGAACAGGTCTCAAGGCCCATGTATATTTTTTTGCAAAAAACAGATCAAAGCGATTTTCTCGTGAAGTATTGGAACAATTTCAGTATATAATACATCACAAGGTAGATATAGAAATTCCTGATGGAAAGACACCTGCCTTGTTCAACATTGTCTAGTGAGCACTTTGAATCCCGCTCTAAAGCAAGAAACTCAAGACTCTCATAATATAGCTGATATCTGAAACAGTATCCAAATTTTTCTCGTCAAGATTTTTGCAAAACCAAAAATAAGAGATTCGTTTGATTTTATTTGTTGCAATCACATGTGTGCTGGAGATACTGTATTGTGTTCAATTTCAAGGTGCGTAGGTCTAGCGAGCAAGAAAACAGAAGTGGGTAAATGATAAATTTATGTAACACATTTTTGTATGCCCATGTTCTGTGCATTGAAGTACTTCACAATCTTCATATTTTTCGGAGTTATTGCCAGCTTGCGTCAATTATTGCTTTGTTTTTGTATTTTTGGATGTATATGGAATTTGACATCCAAGTATATGCTTGATATGGTAACTCGTATTGTGTTCTGAGCGTAGGTCAGGTTATTGGAGACTTGGGTAGGAATCTTCTTGCTGACTTCAAGGTGTACTACAGATTTAGGGAGTTATCTGGTTTATGCTCTGTGGGTCTGGTTGGAGGATTATCAGTTTGTTTATTGTTAGCCTGTGTTTGAACTGCTGCAACTTTCTTTGTATAAACCCAAAGGTCAGTCTTTCCAACACCACAGCCGCCTAACAGGTGACTTATTTTCAACAACAAGGTATATGTTTGCCTTAGTTTCAGGTCAACACCAGTCTGTTTCTTAAAATACACATCAGTTATATTGCTAGATTACTAATATTTGTTGGGATTAATTTAATGCATTACGTTAGAAAAGAGATGACCTTCTACCTAAGAAACATAAAAATTGATGAAACAGACGATTTTGAACGCCTATGAACATTATAAATAGTCCGGTTTTCTCAAATGATTGTGTGCTCTTTCCCCGACCATTCCATTTCCCCGACTAATGCTAAAAATAAATACAAAAAATCTCCTTTCCCCGAACATCCTTTTTCCCGACCAATGTTATAAAGTAAGAAAAATTTATGCCTTATTACAAAAACTTGCCTGCTAGAAAATTTAAACTGAGCTACACATTATTTTCCCACGGATGTTTTCCCACTGTGCTTCACAAAACTTCAAGCCCACAGCAGATATATAAAGCAAGGAATGTGTGAATTGTTTAGTCTTAGTTCTTTAATTTCTTTTCAAAAATGAATGATTATGTTCCTGCAGGCTGCAACATTTATTCTTACCAAACGTCGAAAATCGAATTTATTAAAGTGGGAGAGTTTGGCTAATCCGAATCATTTTTTTCTTTTTCAAAAGGGTAAATCTTACGTACCCACTTTTTAAAAGTGTGTCACAATGATAAAAATGTATGATAATGCGAAAAATATGGCCCTATAAATCACAGCAAATCGAAGTTGATACATAAAAGTATGTCAAATCACCAAGTTTTCAACAACTGATTCTTCGCCATGAATCTATAATAATACGTCCTGCTGCGCTGAAATGACATTCACTTACAGCACTACAAGCTAGAATCACCACAATTTTCCATAGCCGATTTAGATAAGAATCGATTCAATTCCTCAAAATCTACTTTTGGGGATATGTAAAAGGTTAACTCTTGAAGCGATCAAAATTTTACATTCTGATTTACTCTGCAACAAAATAACCATGCGCATCTTTTTTCATGAAACACCCTGTGTAATTGCTTTCTTGATTAAGAAATTTTAAACAAAAAAAAATATGCCATAAATATCAACGCTCGGGGAATCGGGATTATTACAAAAATTGAGTCGTCCGAGAAACTTCAGATTGCTCGAGGAATCGGGAATTTGAAGCGTTGGTCGGGGAAAAAGGATGGTCGGTCGGGGAAAAGAGATTATTTTTCTGAAAAGAGTTGAAAGCAAGTATGTCATGCTGAGCAACTCGCTGAAAATCACAGTATCTACCCTGGATGCAAAATTATATTTCAGGCTGGATGGCCCTACGCATATACATAAGCTATTTGTTTCATTTAAGTATAGTATTTTATCAAGCCGAGTAAGTTATTTAATCTAATATCAGATTGATTTATCCGTATAAACATGGCTTGTTGATTATCAAAGGTAGAATTAAACGACTTTTTCTGGTAATCTTTGGCGTAATTAAGCAAAAAATTCATTTGTTGAGCAAAATGAGAAAGTGCCGTGAAAAAGGATGTTCAATTCACTAACTCATGTGAAGTAATGTATAATAATTGATTTTGTAACTAAACAGTGTGATCCAGTTTCAGTTGCTGATGAATGTAACGTGTAACTGTCAAAGAAAATCATTGGATTGTTGATGATGAAAAATGTATCAAGATTGTTATTATAGTCTATATTTTACAAATGGCACACGGAAAGATGCTTATGAAAATAAGAAACAGCCTGCGTATACAGTCATCTTTGTGTTTCCGAATGGATTGTTGGAGAAAAGCGAACAAAAAGGAATAAAAAGATATCAGCTTACAATGCAAGTTTATCATCTGCTCAGCGATTTCTACAAATAATTTTACTTTCTAAGGCTCATTAGAAAATGGATAGACTAGAGTGGATTATTGAATGTGAAGTGCTCAAACGAGTGCAGAAAATTTTTGAATCAAAGACAGATAAGTCGGAAATCAAGTGGGGATACATATTTACTCTTTGATGTGTTATCAGAACTTTTTCTGATCGATCGATTTCAATGCAGACATTGGGAAGTATAAGTATAAATTTAGAGTGTATCATTCAAATTGAACCTCATTTTGTTCAGCTTCAATAGTGACACAATCGAAGATCACTTTCGAGGCCAGACTTCAGCACTATCATAGACATGCAATGGCACCTGGAGACAGGTGTCTATAAAAACATGAATGAAAACCATCTAATAAATTTATGTTCAAAGTTTCATGAATTTAAATTCTCCCTGAAATTGAGTAAATCGTGACTTGGATTATACAAGAATATGAAATTCAAAATTTGAATGATCAGACTTTCCGCTTGCCCTTCTGAAACAAAAAAAAAACGGAGCTGATCTGCCATAAACCTTAATTATTTTTATTTTTGATCTTTACATGTAACTTAGCACTCCAAAGCATGTGCTTTCGTCATAACTACCACACCCTAGAAAATTTTCCCGCCCACAGTAATTCAAGAAATCGCGTCGAACATATGCAATCCATCCAGCACTTACTATCAACTCCTTTGCAAAAAAAAACATTTGAAAAAACAGCTACTATAAATGAGCCCTCATTCTTCTTGTGCAGAGAGGATAACATCGTCAGTTTTTCTGACTTGGCACTGCTTTATATTACTCGAAAACGGAAACTTTTTACCCTTTCAACCCTGGCTGTCCATTTGCTGACGTTTAGCTGGTGTCGACTGCAAAAACCTAGTTGGATAGAACCGTTTCTGACAATCTTTTGTCATCTTTTTTCTTTACATATTGTTGACCTGCTATAGCCAGTAATTTAGCAACTGTAGTTTGCGTCAGATATTCGAACATTAGCCAACTTTTTTGTAGTTTTGCTCTTTTTGTTACAAATTAAGCTTTTGGTTGTCCAGACCAATCTTTGGTTCCTTTCGACCATTAGCATTTCTTGATCTTTTGGTTTCTGATTGGCGTTAGAGTTACAAAACTAGCCTTTCCGTGTTTAGTCACCAAATTGAGTTTTTCTCACTGTAGGTTATGCCTACTTTTGGTTTCTTCCGACCGCCGGTATTTGTTAACCTTTCGTTATTTATCGATACAAACAATTTTTTTAATCAAATTCGAGTTTGCCCGATAAATTTCACCTTACGTAGAATTCTAAAATTATTGCAACTTGTCAAAAGATGGGAAAAAATATTGAAAAATTGTCAGAAAGTTGTCAAAAACTGCGCAGAAATAGTAGGAAGTATAAAATTTTCAATTATGCATAAGCTGCAAATAGAATCTGTGGCAAGTCGAATAAATCTCGGCAACATTTATGTGTTGTGACAGAAATAAAGATGCATCATTTTTAAGCATGTTCTTTGATAATAATGAAAACTCGATTTGCGATTTGATGAATGTTACTTTGGCTTCGAAAGTACTTAGCATTTAGAGTTCTATTGGATACACGGGTCAGTATTACTGTATCTATTTTATGCGCACCCAAACCACGTCAATCAGGGAAGAGAATAATAAGGAGTGAAATCAACAAAACGTAGTAATAGTACAGTTGGCATCAGGTCAGTTTTTTAAGATCCACAAAAAATTATACAATTCATTTTTACAAAAGAATGCTGGTTCCCAATGATGCTAAATTGCATTGGACACCATCGTAAAGGGTTAATATGGGGGTTGTTTATGGGTTTTGATTTGAGGCTTTTGAGCGTTAGGATAACTTGTGCAAATCGACACTGTGTTTCAGATTATCTCCAAATGTGTGTTACACAACTTTTCTCTTTCAGTTCTTGCTGGAAGAAAATCGGCGTCAAGGGGAACGACGTCAAAAAAAGGAAAAGGCGAAAAAACGGGAACCATGGAGGTGTTGTGCAGGTCTTTTCTAAAGAGGCGTAAGAAAAGATGGAGACTTCTGGTCAGAACTGACCTGTTAGAACTAGTCCCTTGGCTAAGCCTCGGTGATAGTGCAACAGTCCGGTTCCCCAGACCTACAACAACAAAGATAAACTTAACCTCAAATGCGGGGCCTCACCAAAGAGCTCCGCAGTCTCCTAGCTGAGACAAGGAATCCCCTCAGGGATAGACTTACTTGAGTATAACCCTTAAAGGGTTTCCCAAAGCTTGCTGGCTGCAAGCTGGCGCCTGGGCCTTTGGCGCTCCACCTTCGAGGATCAGAATAGTCTAAATAAAAAACGAATATATTAAACAATATTTCCAGCAAAATACTAAAAAGAATGTGGGAACACCACAGTTTGTAATATGTAAAATAAAGTCGAAATGCTGGGGAAGCTTTTATGGACGCCAGCAAAATAAACAAGAATATAATAAAAACGTCAATATAGTGAAGAATGATTTCACTATCATCTTTTTGGTCTTTCTTTGGAGCTCCACTTCTATGCAAAAATGTCTGCGCCGCTGGTCGTCCATTTCGTCGATTTGCATGGCGATTTCCCCATGCGATTTGCCATCAACAGGGTGCCCAACATCTCTCGTGCGTCGAAACTGACTTACAGGTGGTAGGAAAAAAAAACAACTTTCGGCCGGGTTACCCCGGCATTAAAAGAATTAATCAAAAGAAAAAATCTACTACTCCGGCTGACTCCTGTTTTTACAGTTTGTCTCACTTGGACTCCCGTTTCACAGTCTGTCCTAATCAGACTCCTGTGGTGGTCGTTGAACACAACGAATACCAAGGACTTCACCGCAATGGCTGGCAAGTGACGCCCATTTTGACCTCAGCCTTGATGGAATAACCTCCCGTCCTAAGGAGTGTGACATTGACGTCGGTGCCGAATTTGGTCAATTTCGGGTTCAGCTGCTCGGTCTGCATGCTGTGGCAAATCGTTGGTCGTGGGTCTAACCGCATACAAATTGTTTTCCCGTGTCTCTATTTTTCTAAATTAAAATCAAAATACGAGATTATATTATACCATACAACAAAGAGGACGTGGGAATGTACGAATATCACAAAAAAATGCGCTAAAAATTGAGCATAAAATGTGGCCAAAAATTTGAAAATGTTTTTTACAGTTGCATTTTGCACTGGTTTGTCAAAAAAGAAAATTTTATTTGGCCAGCAGCACCGAAATTTAAATAATATTTTTGGATTTTATAATTTTTTGATTTTTTTTTGGATTTTTGTGATTTTATTAGTGTTTTTGGATTTTGTATTTTATGAAATTAATAAAAATATAATTGTGAAAAGATGATTTTTGAGCCGAAATTTGTGCAGCTAATTACTGCTGCTGCCCGCTGCCTCAGTAACTTCCTCGAGGTCTTCCTCGATAGTATCCCCTCTGGCCGGGTTGGCCTCAGGTTTGACCTCCATCCTGGCCTTGATTCTGGCCTCACTGACTTCCGCCGCGTCTACCAAGCGGCTGAAAGTTCGGATTGTAGAATTGCACGTCCAGGTCATGGCCTTGGTGTTGCCAGGTTCCTCGGCCTCTGAAGGGTCCCTGAGGGTGCCCTCTGAAGCCTCCTCTGGCTTGACCTCAGTCATACCCCAGTCTACCCCTGTATGGGGCTGAGTTTGAGAACATATCCTCTCTCCCCTGCTGCCTTTGTGTTGGACCCCTGCTAGTGGAGCTGCTGCCTTGGGGTTTTTGAGTCGGGAAAGTTGAATTAAGAGATTTTGATGATGATGATTTTGACCGAGAAAGCGGACTTTTATAAGAAGTGCTAGCAGCCTCACTATACGACCTCTGGCTGGTCGCAGTAGACGATTGTTGTGTTATCGGCGGCTGTTTCTTAGCTGGAGGGAGTCTAGGCACCTTAAACTTACTTGGGCTCTTGGCAGCCGTTCGCTGATATTTATCAGCTTGCGATCTGTCATCGCCTGGTGCCTTCCTCTTAACACCCATCTGGTTTATTCTCTGCGAGCCCATAAAGATGTACTGGTTAAAGGCTGCAATGTAGACCTCGTCTACGCGGTTTCCCTGGGCCTCAATGACTAGTTGTATGTTCGCAAATGAACACGCCTGGGCATACCACCTACCAATTGCCGTTGGTGTGATCGGCGCAAAATCCAACTGTAGAAATATCATTAGGGTCACGTACCTAATGGCCGTAAAGACCTCTGAAGCGTCATAGTCCTGAAGCCATCTGGGAATAAAAATTAAAATGATCTATTCCCAAATTTTCTCGGGGACGCATTCTCCGTCAAACATAAATCGACCCTGCATTTTGAACTGTTGGCGGTAATTTTCATGAATCTCGGCCATGGCATCATTGACCATTCTATAAATAATGGGCCCTTCTTGGCGGTCAAAGGCGAAATAATTGGCAACCTCTGGATTTTCGAATGAGATCGGCCCAATTAGGCGCCTTTGTTCTCTCTGCCACTCCCAATAATCAATCAGAGTTTCAGCCTATTGACCGGGAGTGACAAACTGCTGTGGCTCCCTTTCGGGTTTTTTAACCACCACATTCAGTTTGACCTTCTTGATCAACTTTTCCTCCGATTCAAGATCGGGCTTTACCACTATGCTTCCTGCAGGTTTACTACTTTTTGCCGTATAGCTGGTGGGAACGGACTTGGATTTACCAGATGCGGTACTAACCTCTCCTCTGTTTTTCGATACCATTTGCGTCTGAGTATACGATGCAGTGGACGCTGTTGTCCTATCCGATTTTGTCTGGCCTTTGGAGGTCTCTGTTCGCGTTTGACTCTTGGTGGTCTCCGTCCTTGTTTGACTTCGAGTAGTCTCTGTTCTCGACTTTTGACTTGTCGAATATTCTGGGGTTGTGGTTTCCTTGGCCATATCCTAAGTGTCGTTTTTGGAACCGGTGGCGGCCGCTCCTTGTTGCTGCTGACCTTGAGCTGCAAGTCTGTGTGCTCTGGCCTTACCTAGCTTTTTCCTATGCCTTACCTTTTCTCTGGCTAAGTGTTGGATAAATTTTTCCGACATACCTTCAGCTAACATCTGCTGAACTTTCTCTGGGGAATATACTCCAGGGATTCCTTCCTCAGTTATTTTTCCCCTTTTCATCAGCTCTGTTGCTGCAATGGCTGAATCTGAGCTGTCATCGGCTAAAGCCTGCTCCTTCAGCTTCCTTTGAAGTGCCCTCTGATGCAGGAATTCCTGCTGCGTCAGCCTTCGTTGTTCCTGTATTTTGGCCTGTAGGGCCTCGTGCTTTGCTTGTTGATCGTGATCCTATGGATCCTTAGCTTTTACGGGTATCTCCTGGGATGCCTCTTGCATCTTTTCCAGTCTGACGTCGATTCCCGACATTTTAGTCACTGCTTCATCTATTTGAGTCTGGATCTTCTCCTCCTCAACAGCCTGTTTCTGAGTTTTGACCTCCAGCGCATCTTTATTCTCTGATGTCTGGCCCTCAGACTGTTTTTTTGCATGATAGTGACGACTTCTGGCTCAGGCTTGGCCGGCTGCTGTACTTGAGTTACCTGAGTCGGCTGTGCCACTGCTGGTTGCATTGGCGGTGGCACTACGACTACGACAGCAGCTGCTTGCGTTGCATCGGTGTCCAAAGCTGGTTGTTTTGCTTTGACCACCGGCGCTGGCGCTTGCGGCTGGGTTTTAACTTGTCCCGACCCTCCAGCTTGTGCCTTTTGGGAAGTAGAGTGACGGTTTACCGGTACTTTAGATATCAACTCACCGGCTGGGGTATAAGTTAGCTTATACCCAGGCATTTCTCAAGCAATTGTTCTCTCCCGGAAGCTTTTGCTGACGAATTCCAGTCTGAGCTCGAGTGGGTTTCCCGGTGCGTAAGTCATCAGGTAATGGGTCAGATGTGCGTCTTCTGTCATCGGATACCACAATCCCAGTGTCAAAGTCTATAAACCTACATAGTAAAAAGTTACATAACAGTAAGGATTCACCTTGTAACCTTCGTCCTTTAATAATGATTTGTCGTCGCCAATTTGCAGAATTTCCTCGGCTTCTCTAAATTGTAGCGGGACGAATCCAAACCGATTTTGCCACATGTATACCCCTTTTTTGGATGGAAAACGGGCTTCAGATGTCGGTAACATCGCTGCTAATTCTAAATAATAAGCCAGGCGGTCCCCTGACTTCCAGGACATGCGTTTTATCATCTACTGGCCTTCTTTAGTATGACTATTCAAAAAAGTATAATTTAGCAGTGAGCTAGTTTCATAGTCACACTCCGCTCTTGAATGAGGCCATGCCAAGTGATAGGCCAATGGCATGAACTTAGAGATGACCTCTAACTCCGGAAAGTTTCGCTCATCCAACATGCCTGAAATTTTGGCCAAATTTGGTGTATCAAAATTTGTTTTATAGGCCTGCCTATAACCTTCTATACCCACTGGGTAATGGTCTTAAAATTTTACATATAGTGTTGTATCATCACTAGTTTGAATTTTGCTCGAGCAGGGGTCTTAGGGAGCCATATACTGTTTAAAAATTGCCGATAGATTCGCAATATACTAGTTATAATGAAGAAAAAACTGACGCAGTAGGAGAGAAATAGTCTTGATTTAGAATTTCAGTCAGTTCTATATTCCAGAAAAGACACGGAAATCAAGTTGCTTTTATATATCAATAAACTATTGATTGAGTCAGGAGGATTTGGCGGATGTTCAAGCTTTTTGTAATAGTGTGACACTGTCATTCTTCAATACTACAATTCCACTCTCTTGAGACGTTTTTGAATCATTAAACGATTTCAGCTCCATATGTATGTGTTGTATTTTGGAATAGGTCGAGGCTTGATGAGTCAGGCAGGAGTGGGATCCCAGGGTTCGTCCTTAATGTACATGTTTCCTTGGCCCATGCTTACCTGACTAACTTAATTAAAAGTACATAAACCCAACACTAATTACCCTACAAATTAAGGAAAGATAATTCCTTAACTTGTCTCCCAAATTAGAATAAGATGACGGAAAAGGAAACTTTTCTCCAATTTTACCTTTGCACGAAAAATAACACTTACTATACAAAACCTGACAGGGCGAGAGAACAAAAGTCACTCCCATGCACTATGAGAAAAACATCAATGAAATGTAGGCGTGAGGCGTGCGCCGAGGTGGCGAGTAGGAAATAAAAACAACCAATGTTAAGAATGCCATGAACAATTTAACGCACACCAAGTGAGAGAGAGAGACCAAAACGTACGTGTACAGACACGCGCTACAGTAAGACGGTTGTCGATGGTCCGTTTTGCTCACTCCACTTGGTACTTGCCCGCCCCATGCACGAAACGACAAAAATGACAAAAATACAGTAAAATCGGCGGAAACACATTACAACGTATGTTGATATCGAGCATCAATTAGATAAGCTACAGAATGTAAATAGCGTACTGTTGGCTCTCGTTCCTGTTGGAATGGAGGCTCTCAGTAGTGAAATATCCTGCATATGTTGCAGCAAGAGTTTCGATTTTGGAACGAAAAGTTCATTTTGATGGTAATTCTTATTATCTTGGGCGTTTAGCATGTTCTTGGTGATTATAAAAGTCCGCAGCGCTTTGATTTTAAACATAATATGGAAAGTCTTTGGAGGATCACGATCAGATATGATGAGAGTCTCGCTTCTAACTGGAAGGAAAAGTACTGCAGTCGAAATTGAATATGATGAACAATTGGTCAACCATGGGTACATTATGTGAACTGATGACTCAGTTTCCTCTGAGTTGAGATCGTTGTTTTGCAGTTATTTCCACAAAGAACACCAGACGATTAGGCACTAACCGATGACTGGGAAAAATTTTGACATGACTGGAACGTTTTTGATTATTAAACTTTTTCGACCCATGCAAAAAATTTTTGGTCTATCAGACCCAAGCTTTTCTTCAAAGTGCTGGGGAGTCATTGAAAAAAGATCACAAGGCTTATAAACTGTGCATGACAAAAAAATCCAAATTTCTACCTGATAATTTCACCAATTTTTCCGAAAATTTTTAAACTTTCATATGATCTTGTGTATGAAAAGAACTATTAAGTTTTCTTGTTTATCCGAGGAAAGATTCATTTCTATATTTTACACTATGGATATTTTGAAAGGCTTAAAGTTCTGGAGGTTCACTAAGATAAAGCTTCCAGTAGCCCCACAAAAGCTCGTTAATTTTAGACAAAGGAGTGCAAAACGATAATATTTTACCTGAGTTTTATCCATTGAAAATACACGTGATGCAAATTGGGTGTTTAATGTGATATGACCTTTCAAGGATTAGGCCATGTTGTGTTTGTGCTGAGTAAAGATTTGTATATCTCTAGTAGCAAAAAGCACAATTATAAAAAGTTTGCTACAAGCCAGACCGACTAACACCACAACATTAGGAGTCTTACTAGTACTAAGTGGTTCAAATTCTACTAGTAAAAGAGTTTCACCAGCTTCACTCCTGATACGAGTGACGAGCTACATGCTACGGGTGATGGACAACAAGCTATGAGTGACGAAATTAGAGCTACAGGTGACATGCTTTGAGTTACGAGTTCATAGTTAGGGTCTTTCACCATGTTTTTCATAGGACTAATGACCATGGATGTTGTAATAATTGGGAAATATTTGAGTTGTTAGGTTCGATTATTCTGTGATGACATTGAAATTTCTTTTTAATTCTTTCAGTTCTTTTTGAATTTTGCATCAATTCTGCTCAAACGAAGTCATATGATAAACTGACTACCGACTTTTCAGCAGTTGGTTCCAAGAAATTGAAAATATTGATGAAAAAACAGAACACATTCCAGCCACCATTCTTCGAGATAGACAAAAATGAGCTACAAAATCAGGAAGGTAGAAATTGATCTTTTGCCGAAAAATGTTTTTCGATGCATTGGTAGAGCCAGATCACAATCACTACTATCACTATCTGTGCTAGTATCCATAATAATTCGAGAGAAGGAACAGAACAAATGGCAAAAATGCTCAAACACAACATAGCTACGAGTCTTACAAACCCACTTTTGGGCCGTGAAAATCTCATCAACTTTATAAGTCCTTTCATTATCATAACGATGAGTAACTCATTTGGTGAAACTGAACAATTGTAAATTATAAAAATCCATCACTCCTAACACTCGTAACTCGTGATCCTGTATTCCTAAACTTTGATTTTTGGTGAAACAATCACTCATAGCACTCATAGATTCATAATTCTTCACTCTTAAACTCTGATTTTTGATGAAACGGCCATTGTGGCTCTCATAACACGGGACTTATGACTCGTACTCCCAATGCAGAGTTTTTCGGTGAAACTGACCCCTGGACGAATGAATCATGCACATGAATGTGTATGTGCATACAAAATAAGCATAGCACAATGGAAACATGTGAGACATATGCGGTGACAAAAAAATGACATCTAGTACACATACCTCAATGCATCAGGTCGCAGCAAGCTGTGAATAGTAAGTATAGGGAATGGATCAAACATTTTAGTTCAATAAGGCTTTCGAATTGCTTCGAGTTCTATTGGACTTGTCAAATGGATTTGTTTCACCTAAGACCATTTATTTAAGGAACGAGCTGCGGAAAGATCCAATAATGAATGGTTGCTTATGGAATGATTCAGTGTCTCATTTGAACGAGATGGAACGGAATGATAGCGACCTATTTGCCGGAAAGGAACAGATAGAGCTTTATTGCACGTAAAACCCACATAAATTATGTCAAAAATGACTCAAATTTTACAATCTTATCTCAGAGAAACTGCAAAGTTTTTGAAGTGTGCAAAATCTATGCCTGAAACCGATTTTGGGAACGCATTGGTGGATTTTTACTCATCTATACATGAATGTCAGCTGTTGAATAATAAACAAGGTACGGACAAAATCCAGTTTTCAGACACTTTGCATGATGGTCTTGTTTTGGTTAAATGCGAATTTTCTCTCTTGGAATTTCTTATTCTTTGATTTTCGTGATACATTTCATTGTATTTCAGAAGACTCCAAGGAATTCTACTGCATACTGCTAGTTCGAAGATTCATCGCTGAGAACTGTGGAATGATGTGCAGAAAGCCACCTGATGGAAATCTTTATGACATTTCTCTTATCGTGAAAGGTTGCGAGTGAGTTGAGCTGACCGGTCCAACTATAACATGTCTTTTCTTTAAATTTGCAAGTGTGCATGAATCTTTTCAAATCTCTCTCTATTAACAGTACAACATGAATCGGAAAACAAACCGAAAATTTCTTATGTGCAGCTTTTTCCCTCTAGAATTTTTCTGTAGTCCAGGCGTTGCCATAATTAACACGTTCTGATATAATTTACAAAGAATTGTTTGCCATGGGTCGATAATTGAAATGCTGATATTGAATCCTCTTTTTATTAGACGGAAGCATTGCTTGAAATCCGATTGCCTGAACAAAGAGAAATACTGGTCCGAAAACCAACGTGACACTCTGGAATGCAGAGACATTGGTCAACAACTAATGGATGATAATTACAAAAAATTTGGGAAAGTATGTACGATATGCACAACAATGATCACCCAAATATGGTTGTTTGTCGTCTCGATACCCTCATGCCATCATGACATCGTCCCAATTGAGGGATGTCTATTTGTTTATCATTTCATCATTCACTAAAGTAGTTTCACAGTGACTTTCCAGATTTTGGAACAAACTTGAAACCTGACATTACAATTTAACATTCATAAATCAGCTGCAGATCTCAGTTCTCAAGTTATTTGTCATTGAAAGGAAAAGTTATATTTTTTCATACTAGTATATTTTCACAGAGATAATTTTCACAGAGATAATTCACAGAGATATGCAGAATAACCAATGGCAAATTTTAATGATCTGTTAACTTTCTTTTCTCTGCACTATATATATTTTTGGTGTGGATTATGACAAGCAAGAAAAAATTTTTGTTTAGTTAATTGCAATGACTGTGTTGAAAGCAATGGGCATATATAAGGAAAACGTGATATCCTGTGATCAATTCGCACAATTGCAAGCCAAATAGTCGATATGTTTCGATGTGAAGAAATGATGCTTTTTCTGAATATGATTGAATAGAACTTTGGCAAATAAATCAAAACTGAATCACATAATTATGGAGAATGTTATCCAGCAATTTGGGCCTAATCGGAATATAATTGAACGAAGATCAATGACAAACGAGTGAACAAAGTTAAAAAGGAATAAACAAAACAAACCATTGTAGAATTAAACCGAGACAGGTAGTCGAACGTATCAAAATCACCCATGTCCAGCGGAGTTCCATAGGAATGCTTCTGTGGCTACTTCCCTACAAAAAATACTATCTTGTTTTTATTTATCAATGGTCAATAACTCAGTTTATTCAAAATTTGGTCATCAAAATCGTCCCATCTCATGTGTCAGGCTGCTCTAGAGAATACAATAAATTTCTGTGCTGTTTGAGTTTATACAACTCGTGGACTCTGCCAACAAAACTTGAGATCCAAACCCACAGCTGTTAAAAGCATAGTCGCGGGGTGTGTTTCACAATAATCAAAACTTAATATCTTATACAACGACCAATCATAAAAAGTCTATTCCCAATTGAGCGATTCCCAATTGAGCAAATTTCCAAAACAAACAAATTCCCAATTGGGCGATTCCAAACGAGCGATAGAGAATGTAATAACACTTTCTTCACATTTTTCTTCTTTACCTTATTTTTTTCTTTGTATACATTTATTTTTTCTTTCGTTCTGTGTGTTGCTTGTTTTCGTTTATGTATGTTGTTGTATTTTTAATTTTTTGCCTCTACTTTCTTTCATTTTCTATTTTCTTGTCGTCTACTTTTTTCTTTTTTGCCCATTAAACAATACATTACAAGTAGTCATTCTTAATCAGCATTGTCTCCCATGTCATTCTTATTCAATTCGGCCTGCTCTATTTCCTATTTAATTTTGTTCTTTGTGATTTTCCTCCATTCTTAGTTTTATCTTAGTTTTTTGCTTTTACTCCTCTATCTACCTTTTCTATTCTTGTGATTCTTTCTTTTTTCGTTGTTTTTCCACATTATTTTTTCCTTCCCTCTTGCTGCTATTTCTATGTTAGATGTCAAGAAGGAATAAAATGAAAGAAATCACAGACAAAAAATAAACACTTAAAAACATACATAAACGAAACATAAGCAATAGACAGAAAAAACGAGAGAAAAAAAACACAAAAAATACGAAGAACACGTTATAGCATTCTCGAGTTTGTAATCACCCTATTGTGAATTCGCTCATTTGGGAACTTGCTCAATGGGGAATCGCTCACTTAAGAGTTTGCTTACTTGGGAATCGCTCAATTGGGAATTCACTCCCTAAGGGATCGCCCAGATGAAAATAGCCTGTCAGAAATGAAAACACCCTGTTAGAAAATGCAAGTAAAAAAGTTTACTGTACATAAATAATTTTTTCGGCTCTAGAATTCGGATTGAATTTCTAGAAAAATATTTTGAGGCTGTCTGACAGGTTAGAGATAATTCGGGAAACATTTTTGGGCGTGATGCTGCTCGGAAAGCTTTTTCGCCTCAAAGACTAGCTTATGTTTTAGCGACAAATAATCAAGCCGCATAAACGAAAGTCGTTAAAATTCAATTTTTCCAAAATTTATTATTTGATAACCATCTTCAGTAACGTGCACCTGGCGCCGTTCTATTTCAATGGCGTCCAAACCTCCTATTTTGCCGTCGTCGCTTTCTACCTTTTGGCTCATTCCAATGGCGGATGATTTGCCTGTTTGAGTGTCACCAGTGTTTTCGGCATCGTGGTCATCATTCTCTGCATCTTCATCTTCGTTGGACGATTCATAAATGGCTCAGGTGGCGGCGAAATTTCTCCCACGGGCTAGAATGAAGAAAAATTGACTCAATAATCGAATAAAGAAGAAATTGAAAAATGACGATGTTTTGAATTGAACAGAACGCCCAAAAAATTGACTTGAAAATAAGCATAGTCTACAAAACATACATTTTCGAATATTTTATCCCAAATTGTTGTGGTTCCTATGCCTGATTAATGTAAGATGTCTACGGCACTTCACGCGAACGGGGGCACAGAGTTTGGTTCGAAATTTAGATGACGAAAAATTAATTTTCAAGATGATTACAGTAATTACTTTCAATAAATTTACTGCACAAAACATATGAACTAGATTTTCACTTTAGAGTCGCAACCCCTTCTCCCCGGCGACTTTACCTTGAACCTGCATATTCATATTCCTACAGTGACGTTGGCAAGAAGATTCCTAAACATACATTATTCCATATGGAAATAAAATTTTTCGGAAAAATTGCAGTTAGCACGAAATAAGATATACTTAGTAAACGTGGAGTAACTCTGGTCCTTACTGATCCCATGTCTCTGTATGGCTGATCTCCAATGAATTCATTGGTCAACAAAAGTGTGGATGGTCGTTTAAATAAAATGATAAAAATAATAAAGTGAGAAAGCAGAAAGGTGAAAAAGTACCCACAGTGCTTGAAAGTTGAACTGGACATTAGAGCACGAGACAATAGAGCACAGACATTAGAGTGCAGGAACAGTTGAACGGAGGACAATTGCGCACAGGGACGTCCAGAGACATTAGAGTGCACGACAACAGACCGCAGAGACATTAGAGTACAGGATCATAAGAGCACAGGGACATTAGAGTGCATTTTAAAAAACTAATTTTTCCAGATCTACGTTCATTGGTCTGCAATGGACGTGAATTTTTACTTGTTTTTAAACATGAAAAAATAATACTAAGCAATCAGCTCTAATTCAACAGCTGACAAAAAACTGCATATGTCATTCTGAATGCAAGTTAGAAATTCCAGATAAATTCGAAGATAACAAAATGAATTAATTTGATTTGGATGTTCAAACGTAAAATATTTGTGATTTTTTGTGTCTTCCGCAACTTTTGTATGAAAGATTTGCATGTCCCATCTTTTTACTAACACCTCGAGCAAGTATTGATTACCCCATTTATCTACTCACAAAGTGTTTTTACAAAATAGATTAGAAGTAAATCCCATGAGGGACTTAATAAAAAATGTAAAAAGAAATTGAGTAATGAGAGAGTGAACAAACAATGAGATATAAAAAGAAAAAAAGAGAAAAACCCAAGAAAATGAGAACAAACAGACAAAAGATATCATATAAAACATAGTAAGAAAAGTGAGATTAGAAAAAGGGAAAAAGGAATAAAAAGAACAAAAAGTCGGGAAAAATACTCAATGGTGAAAAAAGCTGTGATCTAAAATTCTCCAGAGTCATGAATAAACGTGAAGTGAGCATCTTTAAGCTGGAATGTAGATATTTTTCAAATTATTTTTTATTTTTGGCTTTTTTATTCTGCTCTGATCTTATGTTTCTGCGCTCTATTGTCCTACACTCTAAAGTCTTTGCGCTGGAGTGCCGCTGGGCTTTAATGTCCCTTGGCTCTACTGTCCACACTCTATTGTCCTAGACTCTATTGTCCCTGCGCTCTATTGTCCTGTGCTCCACTGTCCTGCTATCTAATGTATCTGCACTCTAATGTCCCCATTTTAATATTCTCATACCCTACCGCACTCTAATGTCCATGGTCTATTATCCCATGCTCTAATGTCTTGGTACCACTTGAGATTAAAACTTAACGTATCTTAAGAAGAAAAACAAAGTTAAAGCTGAAAAATTTGATACGCAAACAATTTGATGATCTTTCCTGAGGGTACCGGTCATGGTGCAGAAGGTGAGCCTTACCAACGCCATGAAGACGTACTCATGTCCCTCGGAAATGAGTTACCAGAAACATTTCAAATATTATTACTTTTATATTCTGTGAATGTCGCAACATGATTTTGAGGCTAATCTTCAATGGTCACATGACTAACTTGCTCGGCTGGTTTCCATTTGTTGATGAGGATCTGCCAGTGCTTTTCCTCTCTTTTCTCAAAAAGCTTGGGCTTATAATTGTTTCTTGATCTTGCCACAAAGATTTACGAGATCCTTCAAGGTGGTAATTAAGCATCTTTGTTAATCCATGTAAGCTTGAATCATTGGCAAAGCTTTGGTATAAAAGTGACTGATGATTAGCTTGTGCTTGTCCTCGTCCTATTTGTTTCTATCCTGGAAGAAAATCGGAATAATAGAGCATAATTTGATGATGAACTGAATACCAGTTCCAGAACTTTTTTGTTGAAATTGATGTTTTTGCTTTGTTATTCATCTATTTTTCCATGTTTTGTTTTTGGTTTTTATGTATATTACTTTTTTAATTTTCTCTTTGTTTTTCACCTTATTTTAGTTTTTCACTCATATGTATGGTCTCAATTTTTAACTTCTTCGTTTTGTTCGCATTTGAATTTCCAGGTTTTCCAAATTGTTTAGGTTTCCGACGTCTACGGCGTATTAATTTTTTCAGATATCTCTATTCTCGATGAATATCATCATGGCAGCTCTAGGTATTGATCGTTAAAGCAATCACGATATGACAGGAATTTTTTGTTCTACTGCTGTAGACAAATGTGCAAGTGATCCATAGTTATAGCAAAACAGCTTCGGCGCACTACATGCGAACTCTGTTATGATAAGTTTCTGTCGAACATGTCAGGAAATAGGCCATAGAATGTTCAAGGTAAATTGCGCTCCCTGTGTTATGCTGCTTGGTGTTAATTTTGGAAGCAATAAACCAGCTGAGCAAACAGTTATTCATTGCAATGAAAAGGAACCTTTCATCATTAAGCACAACTTTTATTCGTACAACCATGTTCTATTCTATTCTATGTTTGATGATTCCAGCTAATTTTTCCATCCAGCAGAAGCTCGATTCAGAACATGCATTGGATCTATCAGCACCATAAACATATTTTAGATTAAAGTTATTGGCTTAATTTGACAGAAAATTCTATAATCACTTATTTCATCAACCTTCTGAATTGTCTAAATATTCCTGAATCTCGATCTGCTATTAAGTACTTGATTTCCCCTTTGAACCTGGATTGAAAGCCACTTATTACAGCTTCCGTGAATCATCTAGACCCTGGAATAGTTTGTTTGAGTGAAGAATATCTTGTGAAAAAATTTTTTTGGAATTCAAAACCAAAAAGATTCATTCTGGTGAACTTGAAGGCCAAAATCTCGAATTTTCTACCTCTTCGCGTCAGTCATGGGCACATTAATCACTATTTTCTATCAGGCGCGACCGTTAGCATATGTTCTTCCACCAACTAATTAATGCTGAACAGTTTGTATCAATCAATCAAGTTAGCTCGTCTCATTTTGTAATCGCTTACAGTTAGTATTTCGCCGAAAATTGAGATTTTTCATCAATTATCTCAATTTTTTCTCTCGGGGTCTGAAATTTTTAAACGTTTTCCAAATGAAATTTTGGATTTATAGACGATGAACATTGAACACATCAGTCTAGAATGCTATTTCGGAACTTTTATTTAGGAATATTTGTTGGAGAGATTTATTTTCCAGCGTATTAGAATATAAAAACCCGGAATTTTTTTGCCAGATCAGAGAAAGATTGAGTTGACTATAAAATTTACCTTTTTATCTATCAGATCAATTGTTCAGAGGATTAATATTCCATCATGATAAAGTGCATTATACCAAAAGACATATCCAACGATATGTAAATTTTAAGATAAATAGTGTCCAGCAAGATTTTTTCGAAATATGTTTTTCTGTATCTCAGCTAATCAGAAAATCATCTCATTTGATGTGTTGTTCTCATTATTTAGATTAAATAGGACTCACAAAATTCACTCCTTTCTAATTTTTTGTAATTTACTAGCTCTGCAAAAGTACTGGAATGTTCGAACAAGCTTTAAATAAGCCCGAGTGAAGCATCTTCCGACAGTTTTGAGTAAAAAAATGATCTGGAGAATGTTGTGGACGAAATTTTTGAGTTTTTATCAAAGGTTGGAAATCCCGCCCACTTCTTTTGTAAATACAAGAAATAAGTGCCTGAAATATATCAACACCTCATAAATCCATGCAAATTCTAATGATTGGGTGAAAAATAGACACATTTTTGACTATATGATGAAAACAGAATATTCCCAAAAAATTTTGGCTCGAAATTCGCATGGTCGAATGTGCAAAGTTTGGAAAATTGAGGATGGATTAAGCATAACACCAAATTGTAATTATCAGACATTTATTGGAAAAAAATTTTCAACAAATTTTTCTACTATTAAAACAAAAACAATTTGTAATACCAAGTTTGACTGATCAGGTACAATTTTGCTGACCCCAAACTCTTCAATTCTGCAGATTTGCATTGCAAGAGTTAAAAAGAAAATGAGCCGCTAAGACACATTATATATCCTGCTTCCTACATTTCAGCCGAGGAGCCAGTGGACCCTAATTGTCCAATAAATCCTTCAACTTTTTGGAAAATGTGACGCTGATAATTGTTGTCGTGAGGTCAATTGAACCTGACCCTCAGTGGGAATAAGCTCACATTTTCAAATTCATTCATGGAATAAAAATTTTTTCTAAATGAGCACAGTCTAATTAGTTGAAATTATGTTGCATCAGATTAATATTTTTGCCTGGCCGAGATTACTTGATAAAAAAGCCGTAAATATACGACACCATATTGAATTTGGAAAAAAACTACCTTCAAACTAAATTCAGTAAAATTTCAAAATTTCGATACTTCATAGAATGATGGGTCAGAATTGCGGTTTCTTGCGAAAGGCTCTACTTCAGATTCGTTTTTATTAATGTTTCTTGGAATCCTCAAAGCAGCTTTCTCTCAAAAAGTAGAGCAGCTTAGAATGTGAGGACTTCCACTCAAACTTTAGGCATGCTAATTTTTATTCTTTCAAACTTTTATAAGCATAATTCTCAATAATAATGATATTGTATAATGGTATTTAAAACGTTAATATTAATATTTTGTTGAAGAACAGTATTTTCCTAAAATTCTGAACTAGATTTCTCATCACGTTTCGACTAGTTATGCAGTAGAAAAGTTCATTTTTTCTTTATATAACTCTGACTTTATCTAGATAATCATCGAACTTATAAAATCTCGAACTCCGTTAGTATTTTGCATTTTTCTTATTAGATGTTGGAATTTATAACCAATTACAAATTTTCATTTAAAATCTAAATTTTCTATTTAAGAAACTTCAACACTTCTGCTATTCGAAAGTTAACGAGTTCATAATATTCTTGCTCAATCAATTTTTTAACGTTTACTATATTACCCAATAATAGTGGTGGTTAAGTTGCAAAATATGGGCTCAAAATATTATTTTCAAATGGCATACTTATATTTAGAAAAGTCGACTCAAAAAATCCAATTTTTTACAGCAATTCACGATTTCAGTTTTGTTTCACTCAAGTAACAGTTGCAGGTCATATTGTTCTTTAAGCATTCATAAAAATGAAGGAAAAAACAAATAACAATTTGGATAATACCAGTAACAAAATAATTAGAAGAAATACAAAGAGAAACACTGAAAAATAACGCCGTTTCCAGTGCTTACATATCAAAATTTAACACATAGGTATAGCAAATTGTGAAATAACAATTACATACCAAAAGCGCGGTTTATTCTCTTTTTTTGAGCTATAAATCAGTTTATGTACTTAACCATAGATAGAGGAATATTTTCGAATATCACGTGGTATGAACAAATTCGTCATCATCTAAAAAATATTACGTATTGTAACAAAACTGTGATAAAACTTGGTCACCATAATTGTAATGTGTCAGCTCCTAAAAAATAAAGCAGATGTCGCTCCTAACTAACTTAAGACAGTATTTCCTGACACTTTGGAAATTTAAAAATGTTTGTTTTGCCCAAAATCTAGATTATGACCAAAACCTTTGAACAGAAATATAAGTACTGTAACGACCAGATTTTGTGAAGTACTTTACTTTAACCAAACTGTCGCTACAGCGAACAAAAGGGGCGCGGGCGTGTAATGACGGGCAATACGGCTAACAATATCCGATGGCTGCTTTTGAGATGTTGATACGACAACGATGAACGCGGTCTCGATTTACAATAACGAAGGGGCCTCAGTTTGAATGCTTTCGTAAAAATGGCCGCTTGCAAATATAAAAACGGGGGCGAGCACAGTTTTAAAAAAAACGACGAATTCAATAATCCAAAGAACTAACTAAATCACGCTTTGCTTCTCTTTTTATACGACGTCTTTGGCCACTCCCTGGGCGTCGCGGGAGGTAGTGCTTCTGTCCATCTTCTCCAGCCAATCGTCGCTTCCTGCTTTGCTTTTCATGCTTACTTAGTCACGCCTTTTAACGCTTTTCTAGTACGGTATGCTTTTCGTGTATTGCTTGCTTCCTACGGTGGGCTTAGCCACACCTCTGTGCTTCTGTGCATGCTTCCTGTATCTGTTTCTCTGAATACACATGTTTTGTGGGGCCATCACTACCATTACACTTGAGACTACTGTCTGGCGGGGCTTTTACTTATTTTACTGTGTGCAGGTCTTGTTTACGATTTTTACAGGGGATTACGGTAGCCGTGGAATGTGTGGTTTAGTGTAGGTTCTGGGGGACCAGCTGCCGTTTGTGCAAATTAATTGGGGCATCTTAATTGGGCTACCGGGGTGTGAACGGATCAAAATAGAGTACTTCACGTAGGAATGTTTGGGTGTGAATCTCAGACACCCTTGAGACGATAAAATACGAAAATGAATAATTATTAATAAATGTTCATCACATACAGTATGCTATATATTTACAGTACTGCTTTAGCAGGTACGTTACAGTACCAAAACTTTGAGTTTTGTCAGAAGTATGAAATTTCTACAAGAATTCTTAATTTCCATGTAAACTGCAATTCTGACTTAAATCTCGATTTCTCACAACAATTCTGAAAATTTTGTATTATTTATTCTGATATCAATTTCAAAATTTGTATATTAGATGAAAATCATGGCTTTCACCAAGGATTCTGATTATTGATCCCTGAAAATAATATAATTCAGTATCTAATGGTCCAGGAGCAGCTCAAGTCGTCTTCTTTGTGCATATACCATACTGACAAAATTTTTCCTTAATAGACTTTACAGTAGCAAGTTTGGAAAATAAAGTAAAACTCGAAAATTTCACGAATTTTCATGTTCTGGTTTCCTGGATCTTTTTGTATTGGAGCATCCGGCTGTTTTCGAGTCCAACACAGGCTTTGCTGTTTTTGAATCAAAAATTTTCGTTCACTATATAATTTATTTTCATTTTTTGGCACATTATCAATTGAATATGAACAATTCAAAGATGCAAGCAACATTTTGTTGTTTATCGATACTCTGCTTTGCTGCATTGGGCGTCGCAATCGGGGAGAGCTGTAAACATCCAAGTCCAAGTGACACTGGACTTAATATAATTATCAGACATGAAAACCAGCTTCGTCCTAGATGCCCTTGGTCTTACAGTCACTATGACTATTACGAGTACGGTAGGCCCGAAGCACCCTTATTACAATATTGTTTTGATGCCGTAGGTGGTAAGTTTTGTTGCACGAACGATCTTCATCAGTATTGAAGGGCGCTATGCCGTTAGGATGCAAGACATTAGGACGCAGACATTAGGATGCTGGAACATTAGGACGCAGGACATTAGGACGCAGGACATTAGGACGCAGGACATTAGGACACAGGACATTACGATGCAAAGACACTAGGACCCAGAACTTTTAACATCCGAGGACGTTGAAACATATAATCGTGTCACAAAATAAATGCTGCATGGAAATTTTTCCCAGCATTCATTTTATTATATGAAAGATATGTGTTAATAATGTACTATTTCGTGTTCATGATTTCATTTTTTCCAATGAGAGGAAGTGACACTCAAGAAAAATCAAGCCCTTGTCTTTTCGAGATCCAGTGACACACCTGATCCGTTTGCATGTCCAAATGCTAACATGAGAGAAACAAATATTGATGAATTTTTACAATTCTAGCACTTTCTGTTATTTTTTGGCGCCCACTAAAATTTTTTTGGTTCCCTATTATTTTGCAAAACAAACTGCTCGTAAGACTTTTTCCATAAGATTCCGGGATGTGGCGTTTCGGGACTTTTCCAATATCGTTAAAACATATACTGAACATTAGTTTCCCACGGTACATTCACAGCTTTCTTTTTGTCTAAAAATAGAATCAATATTTTTTAGGTTTAAACTGAGCATGAACCTACACTGCTTTTCAAACTCATTCGAAAACAGAAAAAGTTGCAATGTGGGAGGCATTCAAGACTCTTCAGTTTCTTTGAACCCACTTCTAAGTGAGCCTCCAGAACAGTGAATAATACCCTTCAGATAGACTTTCACAAATTCTGGGGTTAAATTTCAGGGTCCTAATGATCTTGCGTCCTAATGTCTTTGCGTCCTAATGTCTTGCGTCCCAATGTCCTGCGTCCTAATGTCCCTGCGTCCTATTGTCAGCGTCCTAATGTCTTGCGTCCTAGTGACGCGTCACGCCAATTCATTGGAAAACAATAATTTGTTTTTCATGGAATTGTTCCAAAAGATGCTTTCTTGCATTCTTTGCCCAACCACATGTCGCAGAGGACTGTAAATTCGTGAACAGCATATCCATTCATGAGTACAATAGAAGCTTTCTGTAAACAATTTCAACAGCACTGACAATTTTTGTCTTAATTTTGCATACAGAGAACAGAGCAGTCCAGAAAAAAACTTGGGAGTCTACTACTTTACTTCTAGAAAAAATGATTCCTTTGTCTCAGGCTAATTACATAAGGCTAAAGAATACAGTTTCACCTCATTTGAGCCTTCCACAAGTCTTAAACCTGATATAGTTATGTGTAAAGGTCGTCATTGCCATTTGAGCCCCACATCCTGAACCACCACTACATTTTTGGAAAATTTGGGATTCGCTCACATGAAAATAGCCCTAATGGACTCATAAAATACCAAAGACGAAAAATGTATGTAACATTTTAAACCCTCATATGTCCATAATCCATATGATTTCCTTATAATCTTGAATGCTCAGTTCATATGCCTTGCTTATGTAATCTAGAGTATTGCTCAATCATCGAGCATTAGATTCTGTAGTGTTCTTATAATATGTACTCAAGGACATAATGTCTTGAAATACTCTTAGAATTTATGATCTCGTTGTGAGACTTTTCTTACGTGATTCACAGAGTATCAAAGCACATTGATTTAATTTTTTCCCGTTTTCATTTTGTAAAAATATTCTTTCTTTCATATTTTATTGTGTAAAAAATTTACATGAATATGCAAATTTTTTTGTTCATTCTTAACAAGAAAATCTAAATTTTTTTTTTGAAAATTCATCCAATGCGTATATTTCGAAACCAGCCATTACCATGGGACTCGAAACCAAGTCTTATGGTGTAGCTACACCTATCCCCACACAGGCCAGCAGTGGAAGAGGTCTGGCATCCGCATGAAACCCTTCAATATAAGCATGAGCACTATTCTTTGGATGTCCCAGCCACATGGATACAAGCATGTCACACGCCTTCCTCATCAACTTTTTCGTTATTTCAACCAAAAACTAAAAATCAAATATAATCGATAATCAACTGAGCACATAATTGACTTTCTATTGATCTGAATTTGTCAAAAAAAAGATTCATGTTGAGCCAGCTCATTCGAAGTACTTCACAAGCCTGTGAACAGGACGTGCTAGCCTTTTCACCTCAATCAAAGAAACATCCCAAATAAATTTTACATAAATTAGACTAACGGTCAAACTCGAATGAAAATATTGATGGTATCAAAATTGCACAATTTAATCCAAAATGATGAAATCTCATGTAGAGCATTGAATGAATTGCTGTGCAGTTTTTGACATTTATTGGCCTTAAGATTTTTTGTATTTTTTAGCTGTTTCCCAGTGGGAGAAAGGTGAAAATGTTCTAGCTTTCTGTAAAACGGATCACCCGAAAGGATCAGTTGGAGTATTCATGCTACCTATAGCAATTTTCAACTCGGATGGAAGATTCGAAGCTGATGGTTCACCTCAACAAGCTGCTATTCTCGTGGAATGCAATAGGACGATAGCTTTGGTAAACTGCATAAACGAACTAATTTTAGGGCTTTAGAGTCACATGATTTTCGAGTTTTTTTCAGATTTATGATCAATCTTGTAATGTTCATCCAGGATTCACAAAGCGAACAGTTGATGTGATTGAGCTCTCTAACTACCACATGGTGACGAAAGGACATGATGCGACACGTTATACTGATTCTAAAGATTATTGGAGAAACTGAGTGCATCATTATTTTTATTCTTTTTCTAGGAATTTAGAAATACATATTTTGTAATCCTTCTTCTGTCTAGTTGTGGTGACAATAAAATTTTAATGGTAGTCCAAGATATAGACGACTAGTGAAATATTCATGATTGGATGATGGTGGAAAAGAGATCACAGATTCGGAATTTGGCTTGAAAAGTGGACAAAAAAACTGAATAATGAATAACGCAAACAAGAATAAAATACAAGAAAAAAGAAAACACACAATAAGAAGATAAGGACAAAGTTGCAGGAGTTCAGCCAGAGGAGACGCTCTTTTCAATGAAGTTTATTATTGTGAACGGAATATGACTTCAAAATGCCACACGAAAACTGAGGGAATGCAACACATACTGGCTAAAGGCAGATTCATAGTTCGTCCTGCATCCGGCGTTCTGAAAAAAGTCTATTTTTAGATTTTTCATCTCGGTAATCCGGCACCGGATGACGTCATTTTTTTCCTTTTCCCAAGCGGCCATCTCATTTTTTTGCCGGAAAACTGGAATTTTGCCGGATGGGAAGAGTAGAAACAGTTTGTACTTTTCCTGATTTGCACGAGTTTGTGTTTTCAAAAACAAATTGATACTTAGTATTTATACTGTAGAAACTTAATATTTCTGCGGCTAACTGGATCACAAAATTTTCTTGTTCGACAAGCCCCGCTGATGCATCTTGATCATTTTATGGTATTCCATGCCCAATGAAGCTCAATTTGTGAAGCAGATAACAAAAATATATTCTCAACGCTTATAGTCTGTTTTACAAAGTGATATCTTCAACTTTTTTAGAGGATAAAATTTTTGTACCCCATATCCTTCACTTTCTGTTAATCTGAAAAACGTCAACTTCTTTAGAATCCGGGAATGAAAAACTGTTACCATTATTGAAGTCGCAGGATCAGCTAAGAAACTGTTGATGGGAAGGTGCATGTTGGCAAATAAAAGGTTGAAAGTGAATCTGCCTGCTGCAACTACAATTGCATTCGTTAGCAGTATGATAAGTTTTGAGTTGGATTCGGTTTAGGTTAGGTCCGATTCAAAAAATTACTTGGGTTTGGGTTTGGACTGGGTCAGAAGTTGACCAAACTTGGGTTAGATTGAGCCAAAAATTAGACCTAGCGCAGAACGTGAATTCATACCCGATCTCATATCATTCTCTGGTCCAAAGAAAGGCAGTTTGGTCATGCAAATTGCTAGCAATAGAATGAATGAAAACTAAAATCGTAAAAAGACTGATAGGGCACCCATCATTGTCGACATGGTTGAAGCATGCCCTTTAGACACTTTTGTACATACCTGTAATTGCAGGGAGGTGGGGGACCCTCACCCCAACCTGATTGAACCCTATACCCAAATGTCACGACCCCCACCCCCAATTTGGTCAACCCTATATCCAACCCCCCACCCAGACTCGGAAAAATTGGAAAAAATGAGGAAAAAGTGACTTTTTTGGCCTTTTTAGAACAATTTTCGAAATTTTTTCGACCTTTTTGGGGGTGTTCGACCCCCCTCCCCAAAATTTTGGGTTCAACCTTCCCCCAACTGGTCGGACCTTTACCAGGTATGCTTTTGTAGTTATTTCATATTTAAACACACCTGGCGTTCTCTGATCCATAGAAGGACAGACTACTAGTATTAATTGCTAGCAATAAAGTGAAAATGAAAATCGAGGAACACTGATGGGGCACCCATCTTGCTATATTTGCTTTGTCGACATGTTTTGAGCATGACATTCGGACGTTTTTGTGTGTTATTTTTCACAGTAAAAGCACGCCATATAATACAAGCTTTTCATGAAAGTGAGCAGGACGAGTTATGCAATAAAGCTAATGCTCTGAAGGGTATAGACTATTCTAACAGCTAGAGAATTTTCGTATCAGCATGAACGTTGGAGTTTGGGCAATCTTTCTCATCGGAGGACTCATGATATTGGAATGTTCAATGGTAAGTTGGTGATAATGGCTGAAAAACATTGTCGAAATTTTACCTCTCACATTCTGTGTTGTTGAGTGGGCAAGAATGTGCTGGAGTCTAGCTCTGTGCACTGTAGAGGTGAATAACTGCAAGCGCGTCCAGGCATGGCTTTCACAGTCGAAATTTTTTTCACAATGACTATGGTCACTTCCACCACTCGTTGTGCAGGTCTTTCCTTAAGGGTTTAAGAAAAGCTTACTTCTGGTCTGAACTGAATTGTTAGAACTAATCCCTTGGCTAAGCCTCGGTGATAGTGCAACAGTCTGGTTCCCCTGACCTGGCAACAACAAAGATAAACTTAGTTTAAATGAGGGGCCTCGCACAGAGCCCTCATAGTCTCCTAGAAGAGAAAAGGAATCTCATCAGGGATAGACTTACTTGCTGGATCCCCTGATGGGTCATCCAGAGCTTGCAGTCTACAAGCGGGCGTCTGGGCCTTTGGCCCTCCGCTCTGATGGGTGGATCGGATCTAAATAACAAACAATATGTATAGCAATAAATCCCGATGACAAGTAAAAAGAATGTGGCTATACCACTATATAATTTATGTAAATTTAAATACGAAATACTGGGATAATGTTTATTGGACGCCAGCTATGTTGACCAAAAATATAATAAAACGATAATAGTGAAAATGATTTTTCACTATCACTTCCTTCTCTTTGTGGCGCTTCTATGCAAATGTCTGTGCCACTGGTCGTCCAATTTGTCGATTTGCATGGTGATTTCCTGACACAACTTGCCATCAACAGGGTGTCCAACACACTGGCATTATATTTACTATTTTTTAGTGGTCAATACTGCTAATTCTGGGTTTTTTTACTCTATTTCAAGGCAGTGATTTCTGTCACCCTTTAAAGGAGGATTTTCTTTCTCTTTGGGGATTATTTCGGCCACTACCCTTTCAATTGGGCCTCACTCTTGCGAATGCGGAAATTGCTGTCGAGAGAAAAAGGTGATTTGAAAGTCAAAAAAATTAAGGGGGTTTGGAAGGCTTAACATGAAATCATCCTTTTTCTATGCTGTACACATTTATTTTTCATTCATTTTAAGCTTCAAATTCATTTCCAAATTGATATTCAGAGATATCAACTGATGAGTTTTGTAGAAACCTCTGATTTACGAGGAAATACTCTTCTGCCCGTTTAATTGAGAACTCTTCCTCAAAAGTTCGTTTTACACTACTCAGTGATGATTTGTTTTTAACATAGATCCGACCTTTCAATTATGCTAGCCCAGATTTCACTCCTCTTGGTGAAAAACTGTAGAACTTGGTTTTCAAGTAGTTTTGAAATGTCACATTAGTGGATCTTGTACTGGCACCTGTTATGAATTTGATGATCTCCGTGGTACGTTTAAGATTTTTTTCAGAAATACTTTTTTTTCGAGTTAAAATATTCTGTTAGAGAGACGTTCAGAACAGGTTCGTATATTTTAGGAGATATCGATACTAATCATCATTGTGTTTTAGAAACTGGAAATCTGCCAAATTTCGCTCCTAGGCATAGTTTCATTGACCAATTTAAAATGAATAAGGTACTGATTTCCGTGGTGTGCATGGTGATATAAACTTTGTAACACACAGTGTAGCAAAACTACGCTCTAATCAGAAAATGAAAATTGGATATACATCTGTGAGACTTGTAGATTAGTGGTCATCTTGCAAGTGGGAGTTTCAAGCTAGGGGCCGGAATTTTGTGTTTCAAGCTAGGGGCCGGAATTTGAGCCCCAGTTATGGGCTTCGGACCCGGTTCGGGCTGTCTGGAAAAATTCTCGGGCGGGGCCAGGCTGAGCCGACCTATTTTTCAAAAGCCCAAAAAAAGCCAATGATAGCCTAACATATTTTAATATGCAAGTTATAGTTTTTTTATCATGTTCGTTGTGAACACTGTATAAAATAAATTTTGTTTGTGACGCCTAATCTTTTTCAGTGTACCTGAAGAAAACCAAAAGATTTTCAATTTCTTAATTTGTTTCAAAACCAAAAACCATGGACAAAGTAGCCAAAGCTCGGCCTGACCAACTGTGCTCTTTACTCACACTCTTTCTTCTCTGCTTCCGTTTTTTTTGCTCCACTAAAGGAAATGGAATTTACACAAAATTTCTGAGAGGATTCAACTGAATTGCGATAAGTAAAAAATTAACTCTAAATCAAAATCACATATTTGGTGTACCTTGATGCGCTATGAACGATGTCTCATTTTTAAAAAGTATAAAGTTTTGATTGTGGTTAGATCTTCCATTTAAGCTTGTGGGCCATTGCGTCCCTTAAGGAACTTCTTTAATAATGTAATTATAAGATGGTATCCATATTCTAATTCCTATGATCCTCTAGCAGTACATGAATTTTCGTAATTATTTGTCGGCAGGTAGAAGACATTGTTAACTATTTTTTGAAGGGAAATTTATATCGCTTCTGAGCTGTAGCGGTAGATATGATGATTTTTGTGAAAAAAATCACAATTTTCGTTTTAAAAATTTGATGTTTCGAGCACCTCTGTATTAATGACGAATCTTACAGTAAATTGTGGCCATTGATGGGCCTAATATTGGGTAAGTTTTTAGAACACGATGCCTGACGTACCTAAACTTGCAAAAGTTGAAAGAACTGTATGTGAAAAATCGAAAACATCGAAAATTGTCATTTTTTGTCTTACTGTAGCTGTGTGAGTTTTGATTTTCAGACGAAATGATAATCATTTTCGTTCCTAGCGCATCAAGTTACACCGAATGAGTGATTTTCAGCTCGGGTTAAGTTTTTACTTATCACAACTCTCTGTATGAGAAACATGGTTATAAGTCTAACTATCTAGATCCAAGGAAATCAGTCTACATGAATGTAAATCTGATTGGCACTCGATAATAACATGTTGGATTCCATTAAAGCAACAGTGCTGTGCGAAAAACTTTTGGTAAATTTTAAATGGAGATGATTGACCTGCTATCATGTGTCGAGACACTTTCTAATAGTCTTCTGCTCTAAATCATCGTAGACCGTTATTTTGGAACATATGAAATGATCATAAGGTATGGGTTTTATTGGCTTCAATTTCATTAATCCATACACTGACCAAAAATGCAACAAAATCGAAAGTATATCACTGTACATGTGCAAATTTTGACTTGTTATGGAAGATTAACCTACTGAATATCTGACTCACGGAAAAATTAATTTTCGACTTGTCACGAACAAATTCTTCCTCATAACAGAATCTTTCTCAAAATTTTCATCTTTCATCAGTCATATGAACTGTCGACAATTTGTATCATTGTAAAAAAATGACCAGAACATTTTTATTCTTAACAGATTTCTGTATCTCTTTACAGTTGACAGTTGATCATTCTTCTTTACGTCATCATAAACGTCTTATCAATCGCGACCAGACCGAACCAGGTTCCCGACCATGGATGGGCCGTCTTTTCGAAATTGGTGACGAAAAACGTCCTCTGGGCTTTTGTGACGCTTTTTTGATCAATCCTCCTATGAACGTTTTGAATGGAGTTTCCTCAGATATTGTGCTCACAGCTGCCCACTGCGTTCCTTCTGGAAAAAAGTGAATCTTTTTCAGTACTATATTTTGTGTGCTAATGCTTCATACCGTGATGTTGGGGAGCAGCTTTCAGGTAGGGTGCAACTAAACGGAAGATCTGCTTTCAGATGCAGGTGGCAGATCGCGTCTGAAACGCATATGCAAACTCAGATAGAATCAGAGATGGAATCGACATTCTTCTCAGACAAATAAAAGGTGGACTCCAGATGATCTAATCCTTATTTTTGGCGGTTTGTGGTGTTTGAAGGGCAAGCCTCATCCTTAGTTTAAGCTATGCTTATTCTTTCCGTTTTTGAGACAGTTGAATGTCTGCGATTCTCGTATACCTTCAAGATACTGAAGCCAAACAAATGTAAAGTCTCATAGCTCTACATTGTATCACCCAAAGAACGTTTGTGTAGTGTAATTCCATCAGTTTATGTCAGTGTGACTTGGCGTGATCTGCTGCAGCATAATATAAGACAAGACTGGAGCAGGTGCATACCTTACCTGTACGTGCTGCACATTGACATCAGATGATATTATAGGGTGCACCATGATCTGAATATAGAGAAGCATCCGAATAAAATTCGCACGGTCCGTACCAGATGTGATTTGCTATGTCTAGATGGTAAATATACCTTTATGTATTCTGACGGTTCATATTACAACTCTTACTGCATATCATGGCCTTATTTCGCTGCTCTCTGAAGTAAGTTTTCTCCTACAGGTCGTGTAAGGCAAGTGCCAGATGAGCACGACATGAGACCATAATGAATTCATGTTGTGCTTAACCAGGTCATTTTCCTAATCTCATATTCCACACTTTTGTGATATTTTAAAGTGTGAATAGAGTGATGGAAAATGGATGAAAAAGTCATTGGAAACACTTCGAGTACCTTCTCATAGGACGCCAAAGAATTTTTTCTTCCATTTCTGTAGGCATTATTGTCGAAAGTCTTGTGCGAAGATTTTCTCACGCCACACTGTCATTTAAATACGTCTTCGACCTTAAAAAATTCAGAAAGATTGATGTTCTGCGTCTTGACCTGATACATCATGAAGAAATCTTGATTCCAAGTGTCGATAAGTTTTCATTGATCATGCTAATGGCTACTGAACGATACATGTTTAATGCCAGTCTGAAATCTGCCAAAATTTTTACTGAATGCTAGTGTTGAATTTTGTTGAATTCGATTTATAGGAAAATTACAGTTTTCAGAAGCGCCTTGCTGTGTTGCTCAGGATCTTGCAATCGACTACAACCTGATTTATTTTCTTCTGAATCATTCTACGTAGTGTTAAACAATATGTCTTTAACTGTGTGGGAGTCAGACAGACTTTGTAACATCAAACATACAGCTGCAGTTTTTTCCAATTAAATTATAGAATAGATAAGTTTTAGATGCTGTTGCAAAACCATTGTGAATAGATCAATGAAATTTTTTTTGTGATTCGATCCACATGCGCCTAATCTATACGTTTTCAAACGTTTACTGCATCTTATCGATAGAATATCTGATGGGATTAAAAGCATTTTTGCGTGAACGTGAAGTAAGTGCAGGCACATACAGCTTCGGAAACAGCATGGAGATCTGATTCAAGTTTCAATACAATATCCCGAACATTAGTGGATTTATAAATAAAGAAAAAATTCTGCTGCATTCAAATGGGAGGTGTCCCAAAAAGGCTACAAATGACTATCTCGATTTATTTCGACTTCGTTTTAAAATAGCATAATAAAGACAGACCGAGGGAGTAATCTTATTTTCACACCTGAATAGAGAGCATGATATTCTGCATTTGATGAACACTTGGCTACAGAGTCGCGTCTTTCCTGAGCTGGAACACTTCGAAACACATACACAGACGGAAAAATGTGAAAAAATTGGAAAATTCAAAACCTTGGAGTATTGTAGGAACGCAAATTTTGACTGTGATGTGGATGGCTTGATTATCTTTCGCTTTTCCTAATACTTCACACAAAATCTTTTCTAAAAAGCATGATAAGCGTTGCTATCGTCTACTTTGTTTTCCAATATGATGGTTGTTGGATGCAACAAGCATTGCTTCCGTCTTGTGCAGCCAGATGGGGACCCAAGATGGAAAATGCCAGACATGCAATGCAATAAGCTTCCAGGGTGAAGGGTGCTTGAACTTTTCATTGGTCTATTCCCAAGTGAGCGATTCTCAAGTCTGCGATTCCCAAGTGAGCGATTCCCAATTGAGCCAACTCCCAATTGGGTGATTGTAAACGAGCGATCAAGAATCTAATAACATTTTCTTCATATTTTCTTTCTTTACCTAATATTTCTCTTTGTATGTATTTCTTTTTTCTTTCGTTTTCTGGGTGTTTTGTTAATGTTTTCGTTTAGGTACGTTTTAACGTTTTCATCTTTTGTCTCCTTTTCCTTTTTCTTGTCATCTACTTTTTTTGCTCATGAAACAAAACATTACAAGTTGTCAATAACCGTAATCTTCTGTATAATTCTAGTACAGTTCTACATGCTTGAGTCTTATATCGTTGTAGGTGTGAAAATCTTCATAAAAAATATAAACAAAATAATGCTGAAACAAACAAAACATCAAGAGAAAGGAAACGTCAACAAAAATGAACACATTAAGAATAAGTGAAAATAGGTGGAAAAGCATTAAAAAAAGATACATGAAGAAACATGAAGACAGTGACAATAAAGAAGAAGCAACATAGAGAAAGCAGCAAGAAAAGAAGAAAAAATGTGAAAAAAGAACAAAAAAGATTAAATCAGAAGAGATTGAAAGCAAAAACTAAAATGAAAAATAATCAAGAAAAATCGCTAAGAATAAAATTATGTAGAAAATAGAGCGTGCCGAATTGTACAAAAACTATAAGGGAGACTATGCTTGTTAGAAAAAAGAACTTGTAATTTGTTGTTTCATGAGCAAAGAAGAAAATATTAGATGGAAAGGAAAGCGAAAATAAAAGAAAGCAGAGACAAAAGATGAAAATGCAAAAACATACATAAACGAAAGGTAAAGAAGGAAAATATGAAGAAAGTGTTACTAATCGCTGGTTCGGAATCGCTCACTTGGGAAATCGCTCAATTGGGAATCACTCATCCCCTTTTCATCAATTTATATGCAGGTACATGTATATAATATTATAAAAAGTAATAATGATTTGATTATTTCTGTTGTCTTCAGTTTCAGCAATTTATACATATCTTTTGGAAGACACGATCTCGCATTTCATGGTGAAGAAACCCGATTAGATGTACTTGTCGACCATGTACTCACACATCCAGATTATGATAGAGATGATCGCCTTCCGCAAAATCACGACATAGCTATGCTGAAGATGAAGGAGCCAGTTTTCTTCAATCAAAACATACAGCCAGTAATATTGTCGTCAAATACAACTGTTTTGCATGATTGCTCTATGTCCGGTTGGGACACCAGGACAACTATAGGAGGTAAATTAATTTTGATTACCTTCATTTCATTTTAAAGAAAACGTGCAAAGGTATTTGGGAAAAAACTTGCGCTGTAAGGAAAGCCAGTAATCCATGTGAGACAAACTGGAAGTTTTTGAATTTCAATCATAAATTCATTGTGTTTATATTCTTGTTTTCATGGTCTTTCGAAGTATAGTGATGCCTACTCCATTTGGACTGATTCTGCCGGATCAGATCGGACATCAGTTTTAGCATTGATATTTAACCGAGTGAATATTCAACATGGCGTCCATCTTAATATTTGGACAGTTTTGTTGATCTCAGACAGACCAATTAGTTATTGCAGCTCTTGTCCATAAGTTATATTGCAGGTTCTTTTGGAGTGATTATTAGAGTATACCAACAAATTGCTAATTAACTCTCCCTGCATCTATCATTCCAAAAGTAACGGCTTAGACAACAAAACATTGTACTTCTACTTCGCTCGACGAGGCCTGCTCGAGAAGAATAACTGAAAATCAGTCAATCAAAATGCAGGGCCCGGTTGCCATAACTAATGTTCAGGATCATCTCGAGCTGAGTATTAAGTCGTTAATGCTGAGAATTAGTTAATCGTGAGCTCGGTTCAATCTTTTTCAGATCGCAATAAAAAACTTGAAGTTGCAATTGACTGATGCTCAGGTTTAAGTCCGAGGTCGTGATTATCTCTACCATTGTGAGAAAACATTGGCATTTAATGTTATGGATGCAACATGTTTTGTGGAAGTCAGAAAAATTGGCTATAAAAATTGAAAAACATGAATGAATTAGAATAAAAAGTGAAAATTGAGATGAATTAAGCCATTTAGAAAAGAAATTGTAGCTAAAAGTGAATTAGGTAAAATTTTGAATTAGAAATGAAATAATGAAAACGAAATCTGCAAATTATGAGATGAGTTTTTAGACCCAATATATAATGAAACGATTCTATAGATTCATATTTACAAAAACTGTAGTCTGGTTTTCTTCTCCTCATTCTTATAATATTTCTAGAAAATGAAACTTGATTAACTCAATCATTTTATATTTTGATAATTTTCTGCTAAATATTGATCAACGACTAAATTAAAATCTCACTGTTTTTAGACGTCAATAGTTGTCTATGAATTCACATTTATCAGTAGAATAACTGAATGATCAGAAGACATT
Source organism: Romanomermis culicivorax (assembly GCA_963922205.1). Taxonomy (NCBI): domain Eukaryota; kingdom Metazoa; phylum Nematoda; class Enoplea; order Mermithida; family Mermithidae; genus Romanomermis; species Romanomermis culicivorax. The sequence goes on along the minus strand of CAWUHX010000014.1, from coordinate 2,117,734 downwards.
CATTCCCCCTTTTGCCTACAAGATTATTTTTCAAATACTAGTAATAATAATAATAATATGCTTGCATGGGACAAATAAGCAATGTATGTGAAAGAGTTTGAGTAAAACCTTGATTGAGACTAAGTTGGCACTGGGAGCAAGAACTGCTCAGATCTGGGTGTGTGGATCTACCTGCGACCAAATTGCTTTAGGTATCACCCCACTCTGACTCGACCAGCTCCAGATTCCAGTCTGGACTCAGCGATTAGAACCTGGTGCCAGAGCTTGTCGGTTGATTTTTCATTTTTGAGTAAAACCCAGAAAGGACTCTAAATCGCACCTGGAATATTTGCAGCTTGCAAAATATCAGATCTGGGACCAGAATCATGATGAAACACTACTGTTGCCCTGATGAAAAATGTCCTATCTTGAATCAAAAATCAATATAGTGATGGACGGTATCGAACTATGTCGCTAAATATCTGCTGAGATATAATATTCACTCAGATGATAATGTTGTTCCTTGGCTATATCCTTGATAGAGTCAATGATGTGGAGTCATATGAATGACCTCCCTATCAAGAATCCCGCAGATAATTACCAAAGGTTTTCAGCTCAGGAGTCAACCTGGATAACTGAAGTGACCTCTAGTCACTCTAGAAAGTTTTTCATCGCAAAATATAGAAAAAATCACATTATTTTTTCCATGATAATATTAGGCAGTCGGAGTGGCTGCCGGTCACTCGGATGACTTTCTCATTAAAAATACCAGAAAGATCACCATAAGTTTCTAATACGTTTCTAATAATTTCTTTTCTAATAATACCAACTGGCCACTCAAGTAACCATTCAATCGAGAATCCTGGAAATGTTGAAGACATTTTTCGGACTGAACTCACCCCATCTGAAGTGATTCGGATGACCAGTAGTCACTTCAGCTCAAAATGGTTCCTGAATCAACAATTTTCGATTGGATCAAAATTCAAGTGGGATTTTAAAAATGCATAAAGAAGCAGAATATCATCAAGTTATGGCAGCTCAAGCTCTATAATCGATTTTTCTAGTGAAAATCAGCTTTCTGTTTACATATTTGGTATAAAATTTGAAAATTAATCTGAATGATTTAATGAATTCTTTTTCAGAGGCATTAACCAGAGATGATTTGGCTACTCTGTCTGCTCCCAAATAGGTTTTTCAACATACCTCTTTTGATATTGAGACTAAACTATATTTGAAGATGACGTAGAATGAATAGAAGTAAATGATCGAACAGTACCACTAAAAACAACTGTAATAATTTTTTTGTACCAATAGAAGTGGGATGACACCAGAAATGAATTGTTCATGCAGAGCTCTACTATTAAAGTTGAATTTAGAGGTCAAAAGACCAGTGGTAAGCTAAATACACGATTGGCTAAGTGACCCCAGATTAGTTGACCACTGAGCTTCGAAGAATTTCCATAATGTCAAATTAATTGATTAACTTGCCAATAGTCACGCGAGCAACCACAGCAATACCAAACTTCATTGTGAGGAATTCCCGGTGACCATTTCCATGGTTTGTAGTGGAAAATATATCTGTTGGTCCTTCGAGTGACTTCACATGACCTCACATCTATAATAAAAAATTTTGGTAAATATTCTCGTCATTTTTGATTGAATGTTTATATGGATGACCAATGTTCACTCAGGCCACTTACACAATGACAATAAATTACTCTCTCAAGCCTTTGTTCAAGATTGGTCATTTTTGATCATCACATCGTTAGGTCATGCAGCCAAAGATAGAACCAGCACATGCGAGGAAATTGTTTCTCGGGGTCAGTGGTCACTTGACCATTACTCTGGACAACATCAAATTATCACCATAATATTCTCTGGATTGCTAGGAATATTGTTGTTCATAAAGCTGCATGACTAATCAGAGGCTACTTGAATGACCTCACATGACCTACTCCCATAAAGATCACATAGTTTACCTGTGGCCTTTCTTTACATAATTCCATTGCTGAATCCCAGTCTCCAGTCATACCAGTATGAAGAAATCTTTATTGAGCGATTTTGTTCAGGCTTAGAACTTACGTTTGTCCAGAGTTCAGGCATATCTGGCACAGGGTTTTATACATTCTTCCAGAACCAGCACTTGGATACAGTAGATGTCCGCATTCGTTGTCTACCCACTGGATCTGGCATGGACCCATATTTTACTGAAACGTGTGATGATGCTTTACCCAAAGCAGGCAAGATTCAGGAGCTAAGGGGGTTTTCCAAATCCGGATGTAACATGGACTGAATTATAGCATCTTTCCCATTCATGCTTTAGTTCTTACTTTTAACTCTTTCTGGGAAAATAAAATGTGATAAAAACAGACTGGAAGTTTGGTGGCAAAATGACCACAATTTTTAGCTCATGGTCAATTCAAATTTTCCACCAATCAACTAAAAAGAAGTTAGAATAAAATCCATATGAATTCAAACACTAAAATTGGAACCAAGCTTATCTTTTCTGGCTGCAATATCGGCTGATTATAAAAACTCTATAGAGAATATATTCAGTTGTGCAATATTTTTTCCATTTGTTACAGCTGTGGAATTGTCAACAATTATCTTCAACAAATTGGTGGATGAGGGTTATTATTTGACCTACAAAATCGGAGAAATTGATGAGTATTCACTTGTTGCTGAAGTAAGTATATGAGATACAGTACCAGATGAAATTAACCCTCAAAAAGTAGCATCCTGAAAGTATTCTGGATGCTTCCAGGTAGCATCTGAAACGCATCCAGAAAACACCTTTTTCGACAGCACAAACAAAACTTTGGCCATTCTTAATAACTGACTTCCATGCAATAATTGTCAATCATAAAATTTTGAAAATGCGTGGTAGATATGCACTTTGTTTAGACCTATAGTATGATAAAAGTTGACCTGACAGATGATGTGTGCTTCCTGTAAGAAACGCATGAAGGAAGCATCAGCGAAATTATATGGCTTTCTTCAACATAAGCATGTGATTTGTTAATTTTATTGTAGGCGAAGTTCATTGGATGCATCTTGAATGCATTTAGAACATGTCCAGCAAATGCGGTTAATTTTATATGGTACTGTTTGTGACACTTTTTGTGTACAAAATCCCATTGCACACGTAAATCAAAATGTTTTATTATGTTTATTCACTTTCAGGGCGACTCTGGCAGCCCAATGGTATGCATCATGGATGGCCAACATATTGCCAGAGGGGTTGTGTCTGTAGGCTCAAATAGACGAGAACATTTTACAGACATTGTGGACCATTTCCAATGGATCTCAGAAGCTTACATGGAGATCCAATCGAAAATGCCATATCATCCATTATTGGCAAGCTTTGCAAAAAACTTTGGTCGTGGCGAAGCTATTGCCTTGAAACAGCTGGATTATTTGTTGGGTATTATTGAAGAGGATGAAGAAGTTTACAAATCAAACCTGAATTTCCTGAATACACAAATATTTTCATACCATGAGCAATGGTTCTTTAACCAGGTGTACCGAAAATTTAGAATCATAGCCAATCGGTTTTGTGCCCGGAGAGTACGTGGCTTTGTTACAGTGAAGAACGTCTATCACTGTGCAACGTTGTGCTCCTTGCGGCTCCACGAGGGATCATGTGTATATATAGCACAACCCCAGCACTGTTATTTGTCATTCCACAGATTTCGTGAGCAAGATTGTGTGAAACTCGGACATCATGCAGTAGTGTCAATGAATCTCAAGGAGCAAAAGCATGCTGGCTCCTGGACATCGGGTGAGTCAATTATTTACCCAAATGGTAAACATATATTTTATCGATTTATGAACAAATATTCCACTTGGACTGTTCAGAAAGTTAGGTTTCCAAAACAAAAGCCATTAAAATATGCAGTCATGTTGAAAAGCTTATTAGGAGCGATAAAGTCATTCAAACGTTTAGTCAGATGTTGCAATGGGCGAGCCTAGATAGGTTCAAGTACACGTATAATTTGTGAAGTGATGATGTGGTTTCGACATAATTTGTAGTTCACTGCAGATATTACGTATCAAAAGGAGCACTCTGTCTTCAGATAACTTGAAAATGAGAGCACATTACGCTTCTAAATAATAAAAGTAGAAAGCAAGTACTTTTTCGTTATTTTACGATTTTCTGTTGAGTCATTAAGTCTCATAGGACTGAAATATTGTTCATATGCTCCATTAACATTCAAAAAGTTTTTGAGTAAAAATTTTAGAGTAAAAATTTTCAACAGACTATTTTGATGACAGTGTGTTTTACAGTGGTTTTATAAAACAGAGTGTAACTGCATTGAAATCAGTTTGAAAATCGTGTACTCTACCAAAGCAAGTCATCTGGTGAAGAAAAATATGTTGAACTAGAGATTCTACCTTCACAGCAGCATCTCATGTTCTCTAGAAACAGAGTTTCAAAAGAAAGAGTAAGTGGAACATTTGATAAACTTTTTCACTGTCTATACTCCAAAATTTAAACAAAGAAAGGTTTGAGAACAGTATGCAATTTGAGAACTGGGTTTCTGCAGTAAGAACTCGGTTTGATGATTAGAGATCAGTTTTATGAAAGCCGTGTCTGGGAAACGGAAATTTTATAGACCAAGGTAGACCGTAGTCAAACTTGAGTTTGATGATAAACCATTGTGGGTAAACTCACTGAATGAGTTCCAGACAACTGACTATTTTGACTAAAAAGACACCTCAAATTATCACTCAAAGGACTCTTTGCACCTTAGTAAATGATAGATCAAGAACTAGACATCAAAACTTCCAATGAGATGATATCTATTATGTTTGACTTAAGTCCACTATATATTTGCAATCCAGCTTTTACGCGAAATATGATTTATTTCATTTGGTAGAACTCATCCAGACCACTCTTTTCTGTAAAGAAAATGATGAATTCGATTTATAAGTGCATTTGATTAAAAACATTTGCATCTTGTTTGGAACAAAAAAGCTCATATGGAATTTAATTTCTGTTATATGTTGGAATAAGTTTGTGCCGCGTCTCAGAATAATGATGCTCCCTGAAGGGTTCCAAGCTTTAACCTACTACTCCCAGAACAGATGCACTACAAAGTGGAACAACTGGAGCCCTTGGATAACTAATAGATTGAAATACTCACCCAATCAGGACAAAGATTCAAATAAGAAAGGAGGTGAGACATTAGAGCATGGGAGATTAGAGTGTAGGACAATACAACACAGAAACACTAGATCAGAGTAAAAGTGAAAAGCCAAAAATAAGGTAATTTGAAAAATAACTATATTTTAGCTCAAAAAAGCTTTCTTCACATTTTTTCCTGACAGTACAGGTCCCACCATTTTTCCACATTAAATATTTTTCCAGTTTTTCTTCCCTTTGTTCATTTTCCTCTTTTTTAATTTCACATTTCTTGCTTTGTCTTGCATACTTATTGCTTTGTTATCAGTTTTTTGTGTTGTTCTCTTTTGTTCTTTCATATCTCATTTTTCGTCCACTTTCTCATTATTCATGTTCTTTTTATATTTTTCAATCAGTCGCTGATATGGAATTTACCTCTAATTCATTCAAAAAGCATTTTGTTAGTAGATGAATGGCAGAATCAATACTTGTTCGAGTCGTTAGTAAAAAATTGAGGTGTGCAAATCTCTCATACAAAAGTTGAGAAAGACACAAAAAATCGCAAATATTTGATTTTTGTATCTGTGAATCAAATTGTTTCATTTTGTTATTTTCGAATATCTCTTGAATTTTTAACTTGCACCCAGATTAATGTGATAAAACATGTAAGGTCGATGTGGAAAAACTGATTTTTTGGGGCCAACATTCCCTGATCTGTGATGAGCGCAAATTTTGAATTGTTTTCGAACATGAAAAGAATATTAAGAAAGTATTTTTATTTCAAATGTTGTCAAGAAACGGCATGTGTCATCCTGAATGCGAGTTAAAAATTCAAGAATTATTCGAAAATTACAAAATGAATAATTTGATTCAAAATGACATGAATAATTTGATTCACAGTTTCAAAGGTCAAATGTTTGCGATTTTTCGTGTCTTTCTCACTTTTTGTATGAGAAATTTGCATACCCCATCATTTTACTTACAACTCGAACAGGTATTGATTCCCCCATTCATCTACTAACAAAAGGCTTTTTAAATGAATTATAGGTAAATTCCATATCAGCAACTGATTAAAAAATATAAAAAGAACATGAATAATGAGAAAGTGGACGAAAAATGAGATATGAAAGAACAAAAGAGAACAACACAAAAAACTGATAACAAAGCAATAAGTATGCAAGATAAAGCAAGAAATGTGAAATTAAAAAAGAGAAAAATGAACAAAGGGAAGAAAAACTGGAAAAATATTTAATGTGGAAAAATGGTGGGACCTGGACTGCTAACAAAATGTCAAGAAAGCATTTTTGAGCCGAAATATGGTTATTTTTCAAATTATTTTATTTTTGGTTTGTCTATTTCTCTCTGATCTAGTGTTTCTGAGCTCTAATGTCCGCACTTATTGTCCCGCACTCTAATTTCCAGTCACAAAAAAAGGATAATTTCACTTCATAATGAGTATTGATGATATGAGCTTGAACTATTAATGTGATAAAACATATTTAGTCTTGACGTTTAGTGGGAATTCAAGGTTCAGAACAAACAATCCAGTGAAAATGAGGAACAATCTGCAGATTTTTAGTCGTATGATTATTGAAAGCTCATAACTATAAGTTCATGGCCATTGCAGCTAGAAAAACTGAACAGACTACATTAGTTTCAGGAAATATGAGCAATTATATAGCCAATAATGTATCAGCAACAAGGAAACCAAAAAGCCATCAACCAGTGTCAACTGTATGGAAGGTCAGTGCTTCAATTGAAGAATCAGCGCTCGTTCATTGTTTGGGCTACTTATCGTCAGTAGATGCCATCGCCTATGATACTTGCAGCTTTTCGGCAAATTGTCTATCACTGCTAAGGTAAAAGTAGTAGTACTGATGTTGTCATTGTGCATATTGACAGGTAACTCAATGTAGTACCACTGATTTTATAAGTCACCAACCTCAAAAGTACTGCACCAACTACTAGATATATGTTTCACACTTTCGTGAACTGTTTTATTATTGCTGCTTCTTACAAAAGGCTTATATTATGACTGCCAAAAATAGGTTTCATGTCAATTAACCACAATAAGAAAAATAGCTCCAAGTGTGCTATTTTTGATTGGAAATGTGTACCGGTAAGTTAAGATGTGTCGAAAACCTTCCAGCAAAATACCATGTAGTTTTTCTAGAGGTCTGTAAAAAGGTAAAATAAAATTCACATTGTCATTCCAAGTCTAAGTAATTTAATAAAATGTAAAATGGTTCTCATTTTCTCATGGAAAAGTGAAGAGACATAACTTCGTATCCATCCTGAGAAATGAGGTATTCTTTGATCTGATTTAGCTCTTATTCTTCTATTGTTCTTGGAAAGCCAATGATGCTAGACAAAATAATGCAATGCGGTGATTGGCGGAATCAAGAATCATAATTTTAGATTGCTCTTTGCTCCGTATCGATCATTTCTATGCATGAAAACTCAAATACCGCTTCTCATAATTCTCAGCTTCTCAGGACAACATTTCATTTTTGAATAATTAATAAGGCGAGATCATAGCAAACCTTTTATTTTTATTACTGAAGGATTGTCTTCCCAATTTAATGATTTTTTCATTCCTGAGATAGACTCATTAATGATCAGACTTTTCAAATATTTTAAGATCATTGGAATTAGTTTCTTGACCTCTAGTAAAGCTATGTTTATTAAAACTTTTACTGCTGCATGAAACATTTCGGAATGAATGGAGTGAAATTTTCAACCAACATAGAGCTGATTTTATTGGAACATAACCAAAAAAACTTCCAGTTTTCATGCTATTTTATGGTCAAGGTTCATAGGTTTGATAAAAATCAGGGTCCGGTTTCATCAAAGAGACTTAAACTCTAGCTGACCTGCAGCTTAAGCTGTACAGGTTATAACAATGCCGTTGAGTTGTAGCTCAGCTGCTGCAGCTTAGCTCATGCACACAAAAAATATCGAGAAAGTTAAGCTGCAGCTGAGCTGTAGCATAACTCCATAAGTTATAGCATTGTCGATAAGGTGCAGCTCAGCTGCAGCTTAACTTTCGCGATATATTTTGTTTGTATAAGTTGAGCTACAGCTGAGCTGAAGCTTAGCGACAATATATAACATACAAAATTAAGCTACAGCATAAGCTGCAGCTCAGCTAGAGATTAAGTCCCTTTGATGAAACCAGCCCCAGCAACCTAATGTTTGTCAGGTGACAGGGCTTTTCCTGGATATTGCTACAGAATGCCAAAAAATAGTTGACGTCGACTGCTCAGTTGTTCAAAGAGTCAGGATGGGCTCCAGTAGTATGCTTAGTAGTCTGTTCAACTCAAACACAATCATTAACAAAGATTCACATTTAAGCGCGACTTTAGAAATTGAGATCTTGGTTGAGGTTGAACTGGAGCAACAAAACCAAGAAAAAATTTACTTATTAATGCTAGCACAATGCTATTTGAGTAATACTAAGTTTAAACACTTTACTCGGTGACTTTTGTTCCAGGTTGAATGCTTCTGACGAATCAAAAATCAATATGATGGTGTTAATCGATGGCAGGGCGATCGA